>JAJPUD010005773.1:23647-142754 GCA_023553655.1 Myrmecobius fasciatus
GAAGGAAGGAAGGAAGGAAGGAAGGAAGGAAGGAAGGAAGGAAGGAAGGAAGAGAGAGAAAGGAAGGAAAGAAGGAAGGAAGAGAGAGAGGGAGAGAGAGGAAGGAAAGAAGGAAGGAAGATAGGGAGGGAAGTAGGAAGGAAGGAAGGGAAGGAGAGAGGAAGGAATAGAAAGAAGGAAGAAAAAGAGAAAGAAAAGAAAAAAGGGTCATCATCTGATCCCTTTCTCTGCACTCTGCTGTCAACCATACTGACCTATTTGCTGTTACTCACAGACCACCATTCACTTCCATGTCTTCTTGCTGGCTGATTTCTCTGTCTGTAATATGCTCCCCACTCAGCTCTACCCCTTTCTCCTTCCAGCCTCAGCTCAGATAGCACCTTTTCCCTCTCCCTGCCCCATATCACCCCTTTCCACCAACCTCACGCCCACCAGCTGGTAGCATCTTCCCTTCCAAAGTTACCTGCTTCATATATATTTGTATATGGTTACAAATCTGTGTATATATTTTATAGAGGGACTAAGAGAAGAGACAATATGCACGCATATATATATATGTATATATAATATACTATATACCATATATGTACCTGCATGTGTCTACATATGTGTCTGTCTACATAAATACAGGTGTGTATTTCCATACAGGTATAGATATTTAAATGTATATAGATTGTGCATGCACACACACACACACACACACACACACACACACACACACATCTCATCTCTTCTGTTAGTCCCTACCCCAAGCCACTTTGTTCTATTTTGTTTCCTTTGGGAACCCTCACTATTCTCATGCACCCTCCAGCCCTCTGTCCAAGCTGTTGCCAGAGTCTGTAGGTTTCACCTCTGGGGACATCTCTTGAATATAACCTTTTCTCCTCTGATACCTCTCTACTATGGACCCTCCTCATCTCAGGCCCTCTGCTGGGGGGGGTCTCCCTGCCTCTCCCCATTCCTGTCCACCTTCCATTCAGCCACGAAAGGGATTTTCCTAAAGCAGGACTAATTGTATCAATCAACTCTGTGGCTGCCCCAGAGTAAACCCAAAATGCTGTGCTTGGCATTCAAAGCCTTCATGACCTAGCCCCATCCAACCCTTTCAGTCTTCTTACACCTGATTCCTGCACATGCTCTGTGACATTGCCTTCTTGGCTCATCTGTAAAGACATTCCATCTCTTGACTCAAAGATTTAATCTGATTCTTCCCCTTTGCCTGAAACAATCTCCTTCTTCCACTCTGTCTACTGATGTGCTGCTGTAGTCCCAACTAAAATCGTATTTTTAACTAGAAGCCTTTCCCAGCCTCTTAATTCTAGTGCCTTCGCTCTATTAATTACTTTCTACTTATCCTTTTAATAGCTCACTCTCTCTCCATATATAAAAAACTATTATATATACACACATATATATGTTTGCATATTATCTCCCCCATTAGATTATAAACTCCTTGAAGTTAGAGACTGTCTCTTTTGCCTCTTTTTGTATTCCCAGTACTTAACATAATGTCTGGCACAGATAAATGCTGATTTTATTTTATTTTAATTGTTTAATGAATGTTTATTGATTGATTGGTTTCTTGGTGACGCCAATGCCTAGGATAATGTCTGGCATATTATAGGTGCTTTATAAATATACACTTAATTAATTGATGAAGACAATATTATGATACAGGATTCATCTCTGTGAAGAAATATAGGACCTTGAACTGTGTGAGGCACATAATCCCCTCACTCTAAAACTTATTCTTAACTCAGAAGTTATAATCAGTGAATCCCGGACGGAAGTAGATCCAGATTATTGCCACTGCCTCAGTCCCTGGCCTGTAACTAAACTATAACTCTGGAATCTCCCATGAGACATAAATGTAACCCCTCATCAGCTCATCAGCAAGGTTGCTGATGAGTTTAGTTTTTTCCAACTACAAAAAGGGACTAAAGGATAATGGGCAATGAAAATCTAAGAACTTTTGTAGTGTGGATTAGATTTACAGCTTCCAGTCAATTGCAAGGAAAGGGAACTAACTGTTACCCCAAATTGTATATGATCCTGAGCAATTAGAGCCTTGTCTAGCTTCCTAACTCACTTAAGGAGTGATCTACCTGTATGGAGTTATCACTGTACTGGGATCTATTAAATTTATTCCCTCTGTACTTCATCTTCCCCTCTACCTCACCATTGCCTAGTAAACTGACACCTCTCACTTTCAGGAGTTACTTCTGCCTCTAAATCTTTTTTTTTTTTTTTTTTGCTGTCTCTATGAAACATAAATGTTGAGTCTTGTTTCTAGATATGAATGAATCACAGTTAGACTTAACTACAAATCTATAATAATGTTCTCTTTCTCTTCTCCTCCTTTTTTCTCTTCTTTCTCCTCTTTTTCTCTCATCTCCTTGGCAGTTCAGTTCTTCCTTTTCTCATTCCCATATGCAATCCCAACTGCAAGGTCCTATTAATTCTATCTTTATAACACCTTTCAAATACTTCCTTTTCTCTTCATGCAAATCGCTACCACTTTAGCTCAGGCCCTCTTTACCTTTTGCTTAAATTGGCCTCCTAACTTGTCTTATTCTAGTTTTATTTCTTTCTAATTCATCTTTCACAAAACTGTCAAAATACCTTTCTTAAAGCACAAGTGTAATCATGTCACTCCACTACTCAAGGAATTTTCCGTGGCTACTTGTCTCTAGCATAAAATACGAATTCCTCAGCCTGGCATTTAAGGCCTTTCATAATCTAGCTCCAGTCTACTTTTCCACAGTCTCATAACTCCCTTTAATGTACTTTGTTCCAATTAAAAAGACCCTGAATTCCCATTTCTTCTCCTGCTTCCATGCATAAAGTACCCCCTATGCCAGGAAGGTACTGCCCCTTCATCTCTGCCAGTCAGAATATCTTTCTTCCTTTAAAGCTCAGCTCATGCACCCCATCTTCTGTGAGATCTTCCCTGATCCTAGTCCTATGTAACTTATTATATTTACTTAGGTATGTATTATACCCTCTTCAGCAGAATGAAATCTCCTGGAGGAAAGGGAAAGCTTGGTTTTTGTCTTTCTGCCCACAGTGCCTTACTTGTAGTTTTTATACATTTTTGTTTAACTGAATTGAGTAGCAGTGTAGTCTTGGAGGTAGGAAATCTAAGTTACTTCTTGCTGAATATATCACCTAAACCTCTGATCCTCGATTTCTTCATCTGTTAAATACTAGCTACCTCATAAGATTGCTTTTAAAAAAATCACATTGTAAACTATAAAATGTTATATGCAGGTAAACTATTAAAGTGGAAATGGGAATTTCAACTATCCCCTTAATTTGGTACAGAGTATAACCTAAAACAACCTGGTCAGATTGGGAAGTGAGGCAAAAGCTATGATAATTTTATAAACTTTGAAACATTATGTGAATGTGAATTATTAAGGATTTTAAAAATTAGTTTATCCATCCCTCTGATGCTGTACTGGATGTGCCCCAGAATAGCCTAAACAGTTTGGGAAAGTAGGTAAAAACCCTCAAACAGTTCGTATACAAAGGTATGCTAGAAAATAAGAAGAAAATACAGAGGGAGTAGAAGATTCAATCACATCCCAAAGAGGTGTCATCTCATATCCTGAGCTTTTTTACCACGGACTCCCTGGAGAGTATTCCCAGTATGTGAGCAGCAGATGTAGTTACAGGTGAGGATATTAATGGAAAAAGGCAGCCCTGGTTACTGACCTCCTCTGTGGCTTTTTTCTCCTTGCTTCAGCACATTGACCACTATTCACGGACCAAAGCCATCGCAGACCAGATGATCCTCACATGCAATGGAACCCCACTCCCTGGTAGGATGGGTTCAAGGCACAGTTGTGTTTATGTGGAGCTAGAAAGTGGAAGGCACCAGAAGATATGGGGAGCGAACTGCCCCAGAAATGTTCTCAGTCTGCTTTAAGCTGACCACAGAATTTCAGAGTTGAAAGGGAGCCCCGAGTTCATCTGAATCAAAACACTTGCCAAAAAGAATCCCTACCACTACACTGAGAAAACTGCGTGATCATCCAGGTTTTGATTGAAGATCCCTCCTAACCCACAAAGAAGCCCATTCTGCTCTCGGACCCCTTGATAGAAAGTTTTTCCCTTATTTTCGAGCCTCAACTTGCCTCTTTGTAGTTTCCCCCCATGGTTGTGCCCTCTAGGACTAAACAAAACAAGACTAATTGTCCATCAACATAACAGCTTCTGTGCCCCCTCTGAGTCTTCTCTTTTCTAGACTTAACTTTTCAAATGATCCTCATATCAATTGTGCTCAAAAACCTTCACCATTCACTTGACCCTCTAGACCCCCAATTTATCAATAGCCTTCCTAACTGGGGTGCTCAGAATTATATTATGGCTCTAAGAACTATTTTTGACTCTAAATTAGAAATCCTGAATTTCACCCCCATTCCCCAAAAAAATATCAGCCAAAATAATGAATGTGAGTGACACTGACTATTGCAAAATTGCAAATGTCAAGTGTGTGTGTGTGTGTGTGTGTGTGTGTGTGTAGGCAATGCAGCAAGCAGTTGACTGCATCTTCCCCTCCCCCAAATCACACTTCCAATGAAAAAAGAATAAAATTTCAAGGGTGATGACTGATTTGGGCAATTCCAACTTCACTTGCCAATGAAAGAAAACAAGAGTGCTGGCTCCTTTTCCTGATCCCAGGATATTCCTCCACTCTCAGTTACAGATCTCATTTTTTAAATCTAGCTTTTGCTTTTGCAGGATTGTTCTCCTGCCCAAGCAAAGGTGGCTTCTGGCTCATACCTCCCTCTTCAGCCCAGCAGCTTCTGCGGCAGACACCTGATCCTCCTGCTTAGAATTATTTATCAGAGCATCCCCTGAGTTTTCCATGTTAAAGAGAGTCATGTATACTCTACCAGGCTGTCCGCTTACCTGGTCAGCAAGCTCTCCAACAATGAATATAAACTGCAACCTAATCCCTCTGCCCAGGTGACCTAGAGTTTAAAATTAGACATGAGCCATTTACAGAAAGAAGTCTCCTTACCTAATCACTAACCAGGGATGCAGCTCCTGGGGTCACCCAGGATGGTTTCTACCCCTGGCCTTTTCCACCTACCTGACCCATTGCCAGCTGGTTCTCTAGAAAATCTTCCTTGATGCTTTGTGACTACCTGCCCTCCAAAGGACAGGAACTTTTAGGTGCTCACTTGGATTACTTTCTGAGTAAGTAGTCATCTCTGAGAAAGTCAGGTTCTGTGAGGATTCAAATTGTGCATCCTGCAATATAAGACACTGAGACAGAGCTCTGAACCAGTGGTTCTTTATTAAAGGGTCCTGCCCTTCTAATGAAGTGAGTCTCAGAATCTGAGATGCTCCCTTCTGCCAGGTCCTGATTTTTACAAGGTTTGATACTAGATTTGATACTGGAACATTTTAAAGAGGCCATACAAAATCCCTTTGGTGGATTTTGCTTTACTGTCCTAAAAATGATGCATCAGTTAATATGTCAGCAGAAGGGAGGGAGGAGAAAGGGGGTTGTCTCCAGTGGGGCAAAGCATGGGTATCTCTATTAAGTGGCCTTAAGATGGTCACCTGCCCATGTTGGGCAAAAGAGAATAGTCCAGAGGTATAAAAATAATTTGGGGGGCTTTTCATGCAATTATGTCACCTCCACCACACTGGACTTCATCACCATAAAAAGGAAAAACAAGGGTGGAGGGCTTCTTGTTAGCTTCCTATGATTAAGCATAACTTAAAATCTACAGTTCACATCACTGGGCCTAATATACTCCTGTGGAAACTGATAAATACATACACATGTGTGTGTACAGCAATATAAATATATTTTACAATTTTATAAATATAAATAAGACAAACATTGATATTTATTGGAATAGAGTAGGAGTCCAAATGAATTATTTCTCACAGTTCTATCCCTGGCTTAGTCATTAATTAGCTGTGTGACCTTAAATAAGGTCTCATCTCAAATAATTTCTCATCTTTAAAATAGGGAAAGGGGTAGTGGGGACATGCTATCCAGGGTCCCTTCCAGTTCCAAAATTCAATTCTTCTATAATTCACATGGTGGATTCAGCCAGTGTGTGGTGGAGGGATGTTAGGAATAAGTCCAGAGTGATTTTCATTATGTTTTCTAATACTTTTCCTTAATTAAAACAATCTTAAAGAATCTAGTCCCTTTTAAGTGAAAATGAGTGCCAAGGATGGATACTTAAGAGTCATGTTTTTCATTGTGCAGATGAATTTGCACTCCCTTGTAACAAGGGGCACACATCTGCAAGACAGCTGGTTGAGGCTGGGGTGGCTACTACCTGTGGCTATGAGCTGTAAGGAAGCCGTGACCTTGGTCCTCCTTTGTAATCATTTTCCACTCAAAGATCAGTGGGACCCAGTATGACTACTTTCCCTGTTCCCACAGACTCAAATGGAAGAATAGGATAGAAGCATCCCTATTCCCTGACATGCTGGTCTCTATAGACTGCCCTTTTACAGATCAATTCCACAAAGGGCTAGAAGCACAGGTACCCAGATATAATGAGCTTGGTCAATGGGCAGATCTTTAAATGGGGCATTTTGATTAGTCCTTTCCCAAGATGGAATGTGCTCCCGAGTAGCCATTCCCTCATTCTCTGGTCTATCTGAATGGCTTCTTCTCTGTACCATAGGAGGAGGTACTCTTCGAACGTGTGTCCTTCGTCCCCCAGGCATCTATGGACCAGAAGAACAGAGGCACCTTCCCCGAGTGGCGGTAGGTACTCTTGCTAGGAGCTACTATAGAGTCAGAAGGTAAACTCAGTCTCAGGAATCTTGCTCAAACCAATAAAATTCAGCAAACATTAAGCACTTACTATGTGCACAGCATTACCAATACAAAGGAATGCCAAAAAAAAAAAACCAGTCCCTGCCTTGAAGAAACTCATATAATAGAGCAGATGATGTATAAATAATTAGATACATGCAAGAATAGTTGAAAGTAATCTAAAAGGGAGAGGAATGAGTCAATAAGCAATTATTAAGTGCCTACTGGCACTGAGAGTACAAAGAAAAGCAAAAGATAGTATTTGATACCAGGAAATGTAGAAAGCCTGCAGACAATAAAATCTGAACTGAATCTTGAAGGAAGCCAGAGAATCTAAAAAGAGATAAAGGGTCAGAGCATTGTGAGCATGGCAGAAGGCTAGTGAAAAGACATGGAGGTGGGAGAATGAGTGTCATATTCAAAGAGCTATAAGTAGGTTAGTATGTGACTGGATCACCAACTGCATGGAATACAAAAAGTGTTGCTTGAAAGCTAGCAAGGATCCAGGTTACAAAGGGCTTTAAATGACAAAGGTATTTCGGCATGTTTGATCTCAGAGGTAATTGGTGGTTACTCAGTCATGTCCAATTTTTGGTGACCCTATTTGTGGTTTTCTTGGCAAAGATACTGACTGGAGTAGTTTGCCATTCTCCAGTTAATTTTACAGATGAGGAAACTGAGGCAAATAAGATTAAGCAACTTGGACACAGCTAGTGTCTGAGGCAGGATTTGAACTCAGGGAAAATAAGCTCAGCTTGTTTTCCATTGCACCATCTAGCCACCCTAATAGGTAGCTACTGGAACAAGCACACAAATAATATGATAGAAGGAAAATTGGATGAGCACAAAGGACAGTTTTTCTCCAAATGCTATGAGGAATTGGAGGAAGGATAGTACATTATTAGCTAGGGGAGTGGGAGAGCCAGAGAGGGTTTTGTGAAGGAGATGGCATCTATTACTGGGAGAAATTTTGTAACTTTCTCTGATGAAGACTAGGGAGAAATTAAAAAAAATATATAGGCTAAATTAAAGATTGAAGTATTAAAGGATTAAGAATAAGAGGCTCAATTGAGAATAGATTGAATTCAGATGTGGGACTTCCTCTCTAATTACATTTAGTAACATGGGAGTAAGCGGAGAATGGAGATAATAGAAGCAACAACAAGCATTTATGAAATACCCTACCATGGGTCATACATTGTGTTAAGCTCAGGATATTTCTAAAAATTAAATTAAAATTTTAAAAAATTATTTTCTTAATTAAAATTTTTTAAACAGCCCCTGCCCTAAAGAAACTTACATTCTTTTTTATTTTCCTTTTTTCTGTTTATATATGTGCATTAATTTTTAATACACATTTCTTTATGAATCATGTTGAAAGAAAAAAATCAGAATAGGGAAAAAACCATGAGAGCAAAAATAACAAGAAAAGGAAAAAAAAGTAAACATAGCATGTGTTGATTTACATTCATTCTCCATAGTTCTCTCTCTGGATGCAGATGGCATTTTCTATTCAAAGTTTATTGGAATTGCCTTGGATTGCTGAACCAAATCTTTCCTAGTTGATCATTACACAATCTTGTTGTTACTGTATATAATGTATTCCTGGTTCTGCTTGTTTCACTCAGCATCAGTTCATGTAAATCTTTCCAGGACTTTTTAAAATCAGCTTGTTCATCATTTTTTATAGAAGAATAATATTTCATTACTTTCATATACCACAACTTGTTCAGCCATTCCCCAGTTGATGGACATTGGCTCATTTTCCAGTTTCTTGCCACTACAAAAAGGGCTGCCACAAATATAAAAATATGTGGGTCTCTTTCCCTCTTTTATGATTTCTTTGGGATACAGACTCAGTAGTAGAAACACTGCTGGGTCAAAGGGTATGCACAGTTTGATAACTTTTTGGGCATAGTTCCAAATTGCTCTCCAGAATGGTTGAATCAGTTCACAACTCCACCAACATAAAGAAGCTTACATTCTAAAGGAGAGGACAACGTGCAAACAACTATATATAAACAAGATATACATAGGATAAATTGGATATTATCCCAGAGGAAAGGGATTAACATCAAGAAGGACTGAGGAAGGTTTCTTGAAGAAGATGGGATTTTAGCTGAATCTTGAAGGAAGCCAGAAGGTAGAAGTGACTTGAGAGGAGGGGTTCCAGGTATGAGGGACAGCCAGGAAAAATGTCTTGTAGGACAAGTTGTATGTCTAGTGTATGCAAAAGGCCCTGATTATGTCAAGGATTCCATGCAATACTGGCAAAAAAAAAACAAAACCCTCCTGACCTTAAAGTGACAGAATTTGTTGTTGGCATCCTAAAGTGGACTTCCTGTGTGTCTTTGGGAGCCAAGACAGGTGCCAGTCCTTCTGCAGTAGGCTGAGAAATTGCTTCACCTGGGACCCTTGTAGATAAGCAGACCATCTTATCTTCAGAGTTTAGCAGTTCCCAAAAGGAAAAACTTCTGCTTTTGCCAACTTAATTATTCATGATTCCGTCTCCCCTGCCATTCCCATTTAGGAGATTTCTGTTTCCTCCTCCTTCCTTTGTTGTAATCTCACAAATCACAAGCTTCAGGGAAGCTGGGTAGTCTGGAGAACATGAATTCAAGTATGGCATCAGACACTTGACCCTTACTAGTGGGTCCCTGGGCAAGCCACTTAACCCCATTGCCTCACCAAAGCAAATAAAAGCGCAAGCTTCTGGTTGGATTGTGAACTCTGTGTTTGCTGAGGGTCCCACATGCATGTTCGTTAAACCTAGCTGCAATGCAATGTCTCCTGGACATATTGTGGTTAACAGAACCAAGGGTTCTGCTCTCCTGTTCTAATCTACCCAAATATTTCCAGAAGTCAGATTGTGCTTTCTCCCCCTCCCTTTCAGGGGAGTATCAGGAAGAGACTGTTCACCTTCAAATTTGGGGATCCCAGGACACGCATGAACTGGGTCCACGTGCAGAACCTGGTCCAGGCGCACCTTCTGGCAGCAGAGGCACTCACTGCAAACAAAAACTACATCGCAGTAAGTTATAGAAGCCTTCCTCTGTTAGGTCCCTGTCTACCTGAAGAAGGAGGAACCCCCATCAGCAGGGGCAAGAGAGGCTCTTAAAAAGGAGGAGCAGAATTCCTCTCCCTTAAGGTCCAGCTCAAATCTCCCTGTCCCCCAAATGTTAGTTTCTTCTTTCTCAGAGTACCTTGTATTTAATTACTTTATGCATGCGGGGGTGAGTGTGTATATATATACATTTATGTGCATATACACGTATATACATTTATTCCTAGTACATTGCCTTACATGTGCTTAATAAATACTGCTTTCATTGATTAACTTCTGTTGTGCTTTGAAGGAATACAGAGAAGGATTATGAGATCACCAGTGATCTTAGAGGGGCTTTACTAAGTAAAGTCATTTACACAAAGATAAAATGTTAGCCCTGGAGGAAACCTCAGAAATCACCTTGTCCAACAGTCCCCTACCTCCAAATGAATAAGAAAATTTTATTAAGTGCTCAATATATGCCAGGCATTGTACTAAGCACACACACACAAACACAAAAGCAAAGACAGTCCCTGTCCTCAAGGATCTTAGGTTTGTTTTGTTTTAATCATCATGGAACATTTATTGGATATCTTCCATGTGCTCAGCCTGGAAAAAGAAACTTGATAATAGAGCATACACATAAAAGATAAGTAGTAATATGAAGTAGCATAGGCTAGGGGCCAAATGAGCATAACAGAACAAATGTCTGAGAGGAATGGATAATACTTCTTCCTTAATCCTCACATGTACTTTGTAGGTTTCTTATGGTTTTATCATTTTTTTTTCTTTTTTTATCAATAGGATTTTATTTTTCCAAATGCATGTAAAGATAGTTTTCAACATTCATTTCTGTAAGATTTTGTGTTCCAAATTTTTTCTCCCTTCCTTTTCTTCTTTCCCCCTCTCCAAACAGCAAGCAATCCAATATGGATCAAACATGTATAAGAAGATCTTATATTCTATTAGAAAGAGTTAACACACAGAATACCCTGGTAGCTAGAGCTGGGAAGTCTTGGAAATTTTGAGTGGGGACATAAGGTGGCTGATAGACATTTCCTGAAACAGTGGGAATATTGATATACCCACTTGTATCCACAGCAAGAGTGAAGAAGGGTAAAAGAGTATGGCAGACATCTGGGGGCGGGGAAGGAGGGGAAAATTTGGAACGGAAAGTTTTGCAAAGGTCAATGTTGAAAAATTACCCATGCATATATTTTGTAAATAAAATAAAATAATTTTTTTTAAAAAAAGAGTATGGCAGAAAGTTGGTTGGGGTGAAATATAGTTAGGTGGGGGCAGGACTTGGGATGTCTGGGACCAGTAAGAATAATGAGCTCTCACCCATAAGTGGGACAAAGTAGCTAGGTGGATACAATGCTGAACATGGAGGAAGATTCCTTTTTTTTTTTAATTCAAATCTGGCCTCAGACACTTCCTAGCTGTGTGACCCTGTTTGCAAGTCATTTAACCCTGTTTGCCTCAGTTCCTCATCTATAAAAATGAGGTGGAGAAAGACATGGCAAACCATTCTAGCATCTTTGCAGAGCAAATTCCAAATGGGTTCCCAAAGAATTGGACATAACTGAAAATGACTCAACGCCCATTGCTACATCCATTTTAAAGAAACTAAGACCCAGCAAAGGGAAATCATTTGCCAGGATCCTAAAGCTGGTCAGTGGTGGACCAGAAGTAGAATCCAGGTCTCTCAAGTTTACTGCAATTACAACTCTTTCCCACTGTATACCAATAGAATTGGGCCATAGAGAGGGTTTAGTGAGCTCAGCCTTAGTAATAGGTTATATAATCTTGAGTACTGGTTTTTATTGAATATAGTCTATGATCCTGAGCCTTTAATATCTCTTCCACCCAAAGCAAGGGGAAAAATAGAAAGTAGGGACAGCTGGGGGGAGCAATGGATAGAGCATCAGCCCCCAAATCAGGAGGACCTGAGTTCAAATCTGGTCTCAGACACTTAACACTGCCTAGCTGTGTGACCCTGGGCAAGTCACTTAACCCCAATTGCCTCAGCAAAAAAAAAAAAAAGAAGAAGAAGAAGAAGAAAAATAGAAAGTATCACACATTTTAAAAGTTGTTCCACATAACAGGAGAAAAGCAGAAAAATTCAACCTATTCAATCAGCCAATCAATCTATGAACAAATATTTCTTAAGTACCTACTATGTTTCAGGCACTAGGCTAAGCACTGAAGATAGAAATACAAATAATGAAAAATCCTTCTCTCAAGGTGTTTATATTCAAAAAGAGGAGACAAGTATAGACAGAAAGATGATATAGCTGTAATTGTATATATATTATATACATATACACATGTGCATACACAAATTTATGGTTTTTATATATATATACACACATATATACACATACATACTTAAATGTAGTTGTAGAAAGAGACAGATATAAATGGATATAGATGTGGATATAAATCTAGGGTACTACCCATAAGGTACCTACTACCTTGAGTTTTAAGGGGTGCCCTGTGGAAACTGACTGCTAAAATGATAGCTCCTGAACCTCCTCAGTAAGTTTCCCATCAAGTCATGGCCACTTGAGACAGGGAGCTCATGGTAAAAACCATAGCTTTAAAAGATTCATCCCATAAACTTGGAACTCCACAAATATACACAGCATGCATGAAAAGAGTGGGCACAAACTTGAGTACGACAGATATGAGGGGAAGAAGACACGGCCCAAGATCTCAGGGCTCCACTTCAACAGTTCTGCCAGAACAGACACTCTCCTGGGAGGATTGCTCAGCTGGGGTGCCAGGGTCTGATTCCCTCCAAAACATGGCATTTCATTGTCGGACCAACGGTCTAAAACCAGCTTCCTTCCCTACTTCCAGGGGGCAAACTCCCTCAAGTGACCACCTCTCTGGATCAGTGTCTGTCTGGAGTGTGACTCTTTGCTCCCTAAGTAGCTCCACTCCAGAGTCATGGGGCCAAAGTGTGATACAAGGGGGGAAATCCCCCTTTCCTCTCAAGAGTAATTTCCTTTTCAGGGGCCAGGTTTCCCCTCTATTTCTTTCTCCTGACAAACACTGCCAGCAGAGTCCACAATTCAGTCTTTTACTAGCCCTCAGGAGCAGAATCATTTTTTCCTATAATTCTATGGAAGAAGCGGATTTTATATACTTTGTACAGGGATCACCAAGGGAGCGCCTTGATGACACATTAATAACTTATTGTATCACAGATGCTGGACCTCAAGCCAGGAAGACCTGAGTTCAAATTCAGTCTCAGATACTTACTAGTTCTATGACCATGGACAAGTCACTTAACCTGTTTGCCTTAATCCACTAGAGATGGTAAGGATAAATCACTCTAACATCCTTGCCAACTGACAATATTGACATACCATAGTCCACGGAGTCACAAAGAGTTGGACATGACTGAACAAGTTAACTACAAGAAGGGAATAGGGAGCCACTATAGTTTATTGAGTAAAGGAGTAACTCTCTTAAAGAAAATCACTTTGCGGGAGATGGGCTGGAATAAGGCAACCATTAGGAAAGACATCACCATAAACTAGGAGAGAAGTGATATTGATTTGAACTAAGATGGTAATTTTCCCACAAAGTTCACAAAAGTATCTCTTTCATCACCCTGACTTGAAAGAGTATTATTCAAATTGAGGGGATTCCCATCAATTGGGGAATGGCTCAATAAACTGTAGTATGTGTTTGTGATGAAATATTATTGTTCTGTGGGAAATGATGAGCAGAATGATCTCAGAGAAAACAAACTGGAAATTTCTCCATGAACTCAAGCAAAGTGAAATGTACTATATACAAAATAATAGCAACATTCTGGGATTACCAACTATAAATGACTTGGCTATTTTCAATAGTATGATCATCCACACCTACTCTGAGGGATTTATGATGAAAAATCCTATCCAGACCCAGAGAAGGAACTGTGTCTGAATACAAATTGAAGCATCTTTTCTGTCTCTGTCTTTCTCTCTCTCTCTCTCCTTTCTCTCTTTCTCTCTTTTTCTCCCTCTCTTTAACTTAATTTTTCTTGAGGGTTTTTATTTTCGTTAGGATCTATTTTCTTTCACAACTTGACTTTTATGGAAATGTTTTGCATAACTTTGCATGTGGTTTCTTAATTGTGGGTGGGGATAAGGGAGAGAACCTAGAACTCAAAAAAATTAAAAATAAATGTTAAAAATTTGTTTTGAATGTAACAGGAAAAAAAGAAATTTAAAAATAGTATTATTCATTTCCAATACATGCTACTACAAGAGGCCAACTCAGAATAGGCCTAGTTGGGTGTGTGTGAGCCACTTGATATGTTCTGAAAATGGAACTGCTTTCATATTGTGTACTTTACTGATCTTTCTCTTCTGTCTCAGAGCGGTCAAGCATATTACATCAATGATGGAGAGAGTGTCAATCTCTTTGAATGGATGTCCCCTCTGGTAGGTAACATAGATACTCACAGATGCCCCAGAGCATGGAAATTACACATTCTTTCCAACCCCCATCCCTAGGTCTACCTGTGTCACTAGGTGGTCCCTGGGTTGCCCTTAAAAAGTCAAAGAAAAGTATTTAACTATAGTCTACAAGAATCTTTTTTCCTTTCTGTATTCATGTAGGATTTTCCCTACAAGAATTAGCCCAGAAATTGAATATGATCTTTTTTATACTGTTTTTACTGTTGAGTCTGGAGCACACTTCTTTAATTTATTCAGACATACACCCCTTCTCTTCCCAGTCCTGAACTCCAATTTATCCTGAACCTATTTTTCTACATGCTCCAATGCCACTGTAAACCAAAAACAGAAACCATGTGGAAAACAGATGTTCACATCCAACTTTAGAAATTATACTTTTCTCCCAACTATGTTGCCATACCTCCACAAAAGTCCCCTAACATTAAAGCATTTCACAATGATGACATTTTCAAAAAAGTAAAGACTTCACATGATGGGCACATAATCTATGGAAGACAGTGTTGTACAATTACCTCTAGAATTAAGGGCCTGGGTTCAAATCCCACATCTGATCCTACCTCAACTATACAATGAGAGGATTGTATTAGCAGACTTTAAAGTCCCTTCCAGTTCTAGATCTATGATTCTAAAACTTATTACTATCACTAATAATGATCCTACCTCATCACTTATATGTCCCACTTTTAGCAGAGAAACCAATCCTGGAAGATTCTGATTGTTTTAAAGAAATGAATTTCTGGGGCAGCTAGGTGGCGCAGTGGTTAGAGCACCAGCCCTGAAGTCAGGAAGACCTGAGTTCAAATCTGGTCTCAGATACTTTCTAGCTGTGTGACCCTGGGCAAGTTACTTAACCCCAATTGCCTCAGCAAAAAGAAAAAAAAAAAAGAAATGGATTTCTATCTGCCCTTTCTAGATCTAGAAAAGAACAATTAGGTAGATAGAGTGCCAAACCTGCTATCATGAAGACCTGAATTCAAATATGGCCTCAAATACTTACTAGCTGGGTGACCTTGGGCAAGTCACTTAATCCTATTTGCCTCAGTTAACCTCATCTGGAAAATGAGCTGGAGAAGAAAATGGCAAACTGCTTCAGTATCTTTGCCAAGAGACCTCAAGAATGGGGTCACAAAAAATGGACAAAACTAAAAATGACTGATTAACAACAATAATAATACCTAAAACATATTCTCAGTCCCTTAGTATCAAGACTCTTGGGATGGCTACAGGACTTTAGACAATGGGCAACTCTAAAGAGTCCAAATCTGAGGCATGTCCTGTATTTTTTAAATTAAATTTTCTTTTTTGCTTTCAATTTACCTACTTTCTCTCCTTTCCACCTTTTTCTCCCCATTGGGGAAAAAAAGGAAAACAAAACTCTACTAACATTGGTCATATCCAAGAGAGTATGTTAATCTTAATCTTCACTCCAAGTCCAACACTTCTCTTTCAGGAAGAAAGTGGGTAACATATCATTATGAGTCCTCTGGAATCATGGTTAGATCAGAGTTCTCAAGTATTTCAAAGTTGTTTTTATAGTGTTTTGTTGAATAATTGCTCTGAACCTTGTCACTTCACTGGGCAGCAGTTCATACAAGTCTTTAATTTTCTCCGAGTTTGTCCTCTTATTTTTATAGCAAAATAATATTTCATCACATCCACATACCCTAACTTGTTCAGTTATTGTCAAATAGATAGATATCCCCTCAGTTTTCCATTCTTTGCCTTCACAAAAAGTTTCTATAAATATTTGTGTATCTATATGTCCTTTTCCTCTCTTTGATCTTTTTTTGCAGTCTAGACCTAATAGTGGTATCACTGAGTCAAAGGATATCATAGCTTAGTAACTTTGGGGGCAAAATTCCAAATTTCTTTCCAGAATGGCTAGAGCAGTTCACAGCTCAACTGAAAGTACAGGAAATGTCCTTTATGTAGCAAGGAAGCAAGGGGACCTGGGACGTTAGTGCCATCACCCTCCACTTCTTCCAGGGCCCTAAACTCATTCTGCCCTTTTTCCATTTCCCTACAGTTTGATAAGATGGGATACAGCAGGCCATGGATCCAGATTCCAACTTCCTTGGCTTATTTGGCAGGTAAATAACAAAGACAATGTATGTAGGAAGGAAAAGGGAAAAGAAAAAGAGAGAAGAGGATTATCATGGCCAGGATGAAGAGAACCCACCTACAAGATTCCATAATCTTAGAATTATTTTTTAATAATTCTCATGTCTAAAGTTGTAAATGCTTCCCACATGAGGTTTGGTCACTTCCCATTTCAATTTCCAACTATAGTTCATTTATTAAATTAGTTTTTATTGATCTCTTTTGTTTTTACATCATTTTCATTTCCAAATGTATTATTTCCCTGCCTTGTCCAGCAGGCAAAATCCAAGCTGTCCTTGTAATAAAGAATAAAAAAGAAAGAAAAAAGTTTAGCAAAACTATGACATGAAATTAGATAATATATGCAGTGTTCCCCCACCTGTCATCTCTCCCACCTCTGCAAAGAAGGGAGAGGGGTACATTTTCTCATTTCTTTTTCAGGACCAAATTTTCAACGGAAGATCTGACTTTTTTTAATGGTAGGGAGGAGGTGCTTTTTAGTTGGTTGATTTATTTGTTTGTTTTAAAAATACAGGACATTCCATAAATTTGTGTGTTGCTCTCGATCAGGAGCCAAGCTAATTTTCTCTGTTTCATCCTAATTTTGTCTATATGCTGCCTGTGTAAGCACCCAACCAGAGTTTTGAACAGAAGTCTCTACCTTCCTGACAGATGACTGTGGGGGCAACTGAAGCTTCCTCACGTCTCAAATTCACACACCTCTCCACCACCACTCTATCCCCTTAACCCTCTCCCCACCATTTCCCAGGACTGTTACAAGTCAGAAAAACAGGCAACTTTATTAAACAGAAACCAAAAGAAATGTAAAAATATATATATTAGGATTAGATGGGGTTATGGTTTGTCCTTCTAGATGTATTTAGATTGTGCATCACCTAATAAATAACTATACTCCTGAATAATGAAATTAGTTCATATTTTAAGTGCACTATGGGAACCCTCTATTTAAAGGGACCCTCTGGAATATTTTTATACAAAGGATGTAATGTTTTATAAAGCAAATCATCACCTCAATTTATGTTTTATGAATATTGGATTTACTTAAAACATAGCATAATACCCAGGTGTGATATCTAATCACTTCCTGTCCTTCATGTCCCTTTCATAGCTTCAGGAATGGAATATCTCCACCTGGCCCTGAAACCCATTTGTGATTTCCCACCTTTGCTGACCCGAAGTGAGGTAACAAATCTGAACTCGTCTTGAAGGTCCTGATTGCTGATTTCCCTCTTCCTGACCCTCTTTTCTTCTCTCATCTACTCCTCATCCCTTTGTCCCCAAAGCCCTCATCCTGGAGAGGCTGTTGGATGCATTGCCTGAAATAGTGTCAACTCAGGATCATGCTTCCACCAAAGAGAGTTGGACAAAATCTGGTTGCCTTATTCTTTAAATCTCATTTTATTTTTATTTTATGTCTTTGGTTTTTACTTCTTGTTCATTTCTGAATATATTGCTTCCCACTCTCCTACCTTATGTGCCAGGCATTGCAACAAAGATTTAAAAAAGAAAGAAGGAAGAGAGGAATTTAGCAAAATGTCTGACAGCAGATGGATTGTTTCACAAATTAGCTGGTCCTTTAGCAAGGACCTTCATAGGACAGCCTCCCACTCTGTTCTATCTTATCTGCAGCCAACCCTGTCTACTCTTAGTTCATGTTGTTCCTTCTTCTTGGAATACCCTCTGATATAAATCTTATCCATCCATTACATTACACACACAGTATACTGGATTTTGGCCAAAAGACAATAATGTAATCCTTTAAGGTTCAGCTAAAGTTCCACCTTCTCCATAAAGCCTTCCTAGACCACACTAGCCCGTGGAAATTGCTCCATCCTTTCAGTTGCAGTCTTGTTTATTGGGTTGATGGTACCCCTCAAATTAGTGCTTTATTATATGCTAGTAATGATTTATTAATTATTTCCTATGGATCAATCTTGCTTTCCCAACTTGAGCATGAATGCCTTAATTTCAAGAACAGTGGACTTAATGTTTCAGTTGATCATTAGGCATTTACTAAGTTCTTATGTGTCAGACAATGATCTAGGTGTTGGGGTTATAAATACAAAGAATACAAGGTATTTAAGGAGAGGGGGAACTATCACTTGTATACTTAAGTACTCTCTCTTACAGAAGGATGAGACTCCTAGAAGTAGAGAAGCAGTACATTCCATTGTGATGGTCTGAAAAGGAACAGAAACAAAGATGGAAAATGGAGTGCCATAGTATGGGTTAGGAACAGAGAGAAGGACAATTTAACTGGATTGCACAGTAGGAAAATAATGACTCAAAAGCTTGGAAAGATAGAATGGGGCCAAGTGCTAAAATCTTTTAAAAGCTAACTAGGAGGGTTTATATTTAATTCTAGAAGCTACTGAAGTTAATTGAATGGAAGATGGAAAGGGACAGAGCTCTACAGGAAAATCATGTCAGCAGCAGTATGTCCCATGATCATAGAATTAGAACTTGAAGGGATCTCAGACATCCACTAGTTCAATTTGCTTCCCTTAGGCATGATGCTGGGCAAACAGTAGATGCCTAATATATAAAATTTCAACAAATTCTATTGAGTGTGTGCAGGTCACTGTCCAAGGTACTCATAGATAAGCTGGGAAGGCATCAGAGGAAAAGCTAGACAAGGAGGAATTTTTTAAATTATCATTATTATTCAACATCCTGGCACTGAATTTGATGTCCAAGTAATCACAGAATTTTGGAATTAGAAATGGCATGATCTGGCAGTGGCCCAAACCACACCTGGAAAGGGAAAGGCATTTCCCACTGCATTACATCTAAGAAGTGGTCACCATCTGGGAAGGGAAACAAAACCCATTAACTGCTAATGCAGCCAATTTCACCCAAACTCAAATCCTAGATCTTTCACTCAATATCTGAATGACTTTAGGTAAGGTTCTTTAATTCTGTGGGCTTCCTCATTTGAAAAAAAGGAAACGGTGGGGATAGATGGGCTAAATTCTCTTCCACATGTCAAAGAATGATTCTTTCCCCCCCTCAATAAGTGCTGTTCTGGGACATGGGTGCCCTCTGCCGACCAACTATGACATAGCGCCCATCCTTCCATCCCAGGGATATCATGTTCCTCCTATTTATTGGAGCCGACTCCAGAGTCAGTGTTCCTATTTGTTTCTCAATTTAATTGAACACACATTTATTAAGCATCTATTATAGGTAAGCCTCTGGGGATACAAAGATTATAGAAACAGTTTCTGCCCTCTTGGAGCTTTTTGTTCTTGTTGTTTGGTCCTTCTTTCTCAAAAAGGACCATGACACAGGGAGGGGATGCCATGAGATGCAAGTGAGTGGGATTTAGTGAGGGAGGGCTGGGCAAGTTCACCTGCCTCACTCTCCCCTCCAGAGCCATCTGGGTCCAGTGGCCAGATAGAGATCAGGATGACTGGAGATGGCCCTGGATGCAGTGAGAGACATGGGCCTTTTTAAGCTAAGATTTTCAACAGGATTCCATTTGATGAATCCAATAGATGGTTACAAAAACTAATAACAAATAGAGGGACTCAATATACAGTGGAGAGATTCAAAGAGGGAGACATTTCCAATTAAGGCAGAATCAAAGCTGAGGTAAGAATCTGGGCCTTGAAGGTAAGTAGATAGTCACAATTGGGGAAGAAGATGGTCATAATCTCCCCAAAATCCAGAACTCTCTACAGACTTTGTTTCAGAGAAGCTGCAAAGCTGGCTCCATATGCGTGTACATAGAAGTGGAGCTCAAGTGATGCATCAGAAAGGATTATCATTAACCAACTGGGCCCAATTTAGGAAGGAAGCTAAGACATGGTCCAATATGCAGGTTGGTACCTTAGGCTCAGATGAGAAATCAAATACCTCCTACACCCTTTACCTTCCTATCTCAGATTAGACATAAAAACTCAGTTTTTCCCTAAATAAAATTATATGCTTCAAAACATAGATTTTCAAGCTTTTTTGTGTATGAATCCCTTTGGCAATCTGGTAGAGCCTAAGGGCCCTTTCTCAGAATAATGTTTTTAAATATACAAAATAAAATACATAGGATTCCAAAAGAAACTCTAACAATATTGAAATATGCTTTTCAAAATGTTGTTCCCATTAATTTCACAAATCTTCCTAAAATCTATCCATGGGCCTCTTAGATATCTGTGGACAATCCACAGAAGTTCTCAGCAACTTTAACCCTTTCCCACTTCAGCACAGACTTCTCTTTTTTTCTGAATACTACAGACATGACTATATAATTTTACTTTTATGGTCCTTTTTTGCTCCAGATGAGTTAATATTGACTCTTCACAAGCTATTAAATTCCTCAAGGACAAAAACCACAAGTTATATTCCTTTCTGTCCTCATAGTACCAGGTATTGCAAAGAATAAGGAAACATATTGGTTGATTAACAAGTAAAAAACAGATGGAATCATGATCAGTTTCCAGTTCAGAAATCAGAATGAGGATTCAGAGGTGGGCCTTGAACACAAGCTCCCCACTTTCCATTTGTCTGTCCATAGATTCTGCTATCATTTCCTAAATCCTGAATTTGACATGAGTACCAGACCAGCTCCAGACAATAGAGAGAACCCTTGAGAGAAATCAGTTCTGTATAATTGCAGAAATCTGTATAAAGGGAATCTTTAATCAAAAGGAAAAAAAATTATGGCCATACTCTAGGGTGGCCCTGACACATTCACCAGCTGCTCAGAGCTCCCTACCTCCCCTTAGACATTTTTGTCTAGGCTGCCCAATTTCTGCTTACCTGTCTACCTGAGAGGAAATTTATGTTTCATGGGAAGGTGATCTTTCAAAAGCCCCTGGGTTGGTAGAACTGAATAGCCAAAGCAAAATTTACAAAAGCCCCCCCACCCCGGCTGACCTCTTCCCTGATCCCACTGTCAGGGATTTTCAACATTACCTAGCAAAATCAACCATATCCCCAAATATCTTAAATTACCTGTATGCTCAGCATTGTGGGCAGTTATAAAAGATGGCAGAATCTCTGTATACAATCTAGTTGGAGACATAAAACAAAGCCATATGTGATAGCTGGAGAACAGCATTTTAGGATATGAAGTATTCTATCAGTGCTAAAAAAAAAAATTAAGAAAAGGGAGAAATCAGTAAGCACACGACAACGTAGGTAATCAAGGAAGACTTCATGGAGCAGGTAGACCTTAAAAAGATGGACTGCAGGAACATGGCCAGAGAGTAGTAAAGAGAGCATGTCATCATGCTGTACAAAGTCAAATTCTGATCTTTGGTTTCATAATCTAAAAAACGGGAAAATAATATTTGCTCTACTACTTTCCAAAGTAATGCTTTTTTTTAGAAGAATGCTTTTTAAACTATAAAGTATTATATAAACATGAGCTATTTTTTGGAATATAGAAGTTAGAACTGGAAAAGATTTTTAAAAAAAGGTCACTCAGCGCAATCCTTCCCTTTTTACAAATGAGGAAATTGAACCCCAGAGACTTGGAACTTGCTTAAGGTGAAACAGACTTTATTAAAGGCTTACTTTCTATTGGAAATAGAAAGACAAAAACAGTCCTGACTTCAAGGATCCCATATTCTAATGGGAGAGATAACATGCAAACAACTATATTCATAAAAGATATATGCAGTATAAATGGAAGCCACTGGCAATGACAGAAAAAATAAATAGAGGAAAAGGCATCTTGCAGAAGGGAAGATTGAGCTGTGACCTTGAAAGAAAGAAGAAGTAGGGAGGGAAAGCCTTCCAGGGATGAGAACAAAATTGGGAGGCAAAATTCCACATTGAGGAAGAGCAAGGAGCCCAATAAAGCCCAATAAGAGTTTGTGAAAAGGAATGAAGTATAACAAAACTGGAAAGGTAGGAAGCAAACAGGTTATATGAGTTTTTTAAATAGCTTTTTATTTTTCAAAATACATGCAAAGATAGTTTTCAACATTCACCCTTGCGAAACCTTATGTTCCAAATTTTTTCCCTTCCTCCCTATCTTCCCCCTCCCCTAGACAGCAAATAATCAAATATAGGTTAAACATGCAATTCTTCCAGATATATCTCTACATTTATCATACTTTCATGAGTTTTAAATGCCAAATGAATGAGTTTATATTTAATCCTGGAGGTAATCGCAATATATTGGGTCAGAATCTGAAGCTGGGAAAGATTTCTGAGATCACCAAGTCCAAATTCTTGTTTACAGATGCTACCTCAAATTTAACAGCAATTGAACTAAATTAACACATCTCTGTGGCCATCTAGGTAGCTCAATGTATAGACCACCAGACCTGGAGTTAGGAAAACCAATCTTTCTAAGTTCAAATCTGACCTCAGAAACTTACTCTGTGACCCTAGGCAAGCAAATTAATGCTTTTGCCTCAGTTTCCTCATCTGTAAAATGAGTTGGAGAAGGAAATGGCAAAATACTGCTATATTTTTCTGAAGAAAATCCCAAATGGGGTCACAAAGTATTGAATATGACTGAAAAAAATAAGCAACAAATTTGTGTTTCTCTGAAGTTTCCTTCCTGAATTGTTCTTCCTTGAAGTGTCTCCCTCTGTTTCTCTCAATAGCATTTTCCTTCTACCCCCTAGCTCATAAAGGTTTCAAAGCTTTCCATATTAGGCAGAATTAAAGATAACTTTCACACAAAGCACATGAGGCTTCAGCCTGTCCAGCATCAGGACCACCTTCTAGCAGACAGGGTTGAGCTAGATCTCCTTCTTCTCCCACTCCATCCCACTCTTCCCAAAGGCTCCCTCTAGCCTCTTAACCCCTCAGGTGTGGAGTATCGCTGTGACTCACACCTTCCAGATCCGAAAGGCCCGCGATCACCTCGGCTTCGCTCCGGAGAAGTTCGCCTTTGCCGACTCAGTAGACCATTACATCCAGACCTGGCACAAACAGCAGCGCCACAGCCCAAGGTTTCTAAGGTTACTGATGCTCCTCGTTTGCCTCCTTGGTGCTCTCTTGCTTTCCCTGTACCTCCTGAACCCCTCTTTCCTGGGGCTCTCTCATGGAAAACACATGTAAGAGTCACTATTCAAGCACCACCGGTTCCTGTCAATTCTGCAGGATCTAGATCTGAATAAAAATCATCCAGTTTAGGAACCCAGGGAAATATCAAGTCATGGACCCCCAGGAACAAGATATCTGGCCCAATACTAAGATTAATAGTCCAAGACTAAAGACCAAATACTAATAAAAGACTTGTCTAATACTAAGAAGGAGGTAAGAGGACATGAGCTATAAGATGACATCCAAATTCTTTCTGGGGGTCCAAAATCACATCCCACTGACTTTTTCCTCTTGTTTCAAGACTTGGCCTGATACCTAGGAATTTAGAGCAGGACTTTCTAACCTTTTTTTTTTGTCATGAGCCCTTCTAAGAATTATTTTTTTAATTCATAATTGAAAATACTAAATTTCAGTTAGAGGTTAACAAAAATAATTTTTACCCAAATCATAGAACCCTCAAAATCTGTCTATAGACTTGTTGGGGACCAGTGGACCTCAAGTTAAGAACCTCAGTTTAGATCCACTTAGCATCCCTGATTTAGACCAATTTAGCTGTATACTATTTGATCCATCCCCTTAACTGAACTCCTATTTACCTATTATTACCTGATATGTCCCAAGCTATAGCGTTGCTTAATCTGAACTTGGCTGCATTCCCAGTTTGACAGAAATTGTGTCCAAAGTCACTTTGGTAGCAGTTTTTGGTTCTGACTTTTTTATCTGGCTGCAAAAGAATATGTATATAACCATATGTAATATACATGTGTACAGAGAATAAAAATTATACTTATGCAAATCAGTGATGACATTTTGTGGATAAACATAGCATTGTGAGCACACACACAGAAATCCAAAGTCTAGCCTGTGTCCTGGAACACTGTCCTTTCAGTCTCTCCTCTGAGTATTTAATCCCTGTGCCTCTGTGACAATAGGCAAATGAAGAATGGATACAATTTTGGAGGGAGTATAAATGTTTCTACCTTATTTGCAAAAGGCTGAAATATGTGTGGAGTCTTGGGAGGGAATATAGGAAGTTTGTGTGTGTGTGTTTATATGTGTGTTGTCCACATCAGTAACCATACTGAAAAGTTATTGAGGATCATAATTTGAGAATTCATCTATAAGAAGAGAGTCTAATCATTGCCAGCCATGTCTCTTTCCTCTATCAATAATCTAATAGAAAAGGAAACAGCCATCACTGCTGCTCTCACAGCTGAGCATCAATGGGCACATTAGGTACCATGTCAAACCCTTATTTCTTTGGCTAATGGTGAAAAGGGCTGAAAATAGGGGCACACTCATGGACTCTTCAGAGGCCACGAGAATACAGCACTTAGTCATCTTGGAAACCCTTGGGGCTGAGCTAGTGTAGCATTCTCTACTTTTTAGTTCTTCCTCTGTTCATTACTAGTGTACAGAGAGAGCTAATCTTGAAAGCATGAAGGTTCACATCTGGATTGAGACCTCACTTCTGACATACAAACTATATAATCTTGACCTTGATCTGACTTAACCTCTCAGTGCTCTAGACCAGGGCTCCTTAAACTTTTTCCACTTTGTTTTAATTCAAAAAAATTTTAGGTGACTCCAGATATATAAGTATGTAAAATAGGCATACAAATTAAACATTTACTAATAATAAATCATAATTTCACTATGAGATCCCATATAGAGTTGCAGACCATAGATTAAGAAGCTGGGCTGTAGGTAATTATCTAAGAAAAGAAGGTATTGGGGCAGTTGGAGCACTGGTCCTGGAGTCAGGAGGACCTGGATTCAAACCTGGCTTCAGACAAATGCCTTACAAAAAAAAAAAGACAAGAAGATGTGAACCCTCTATTATATGGGGGTTCCTCATTTAGGGTTCCCATATGCCAGTGAAATTATAAGTCTTCTATCCTTTTTAATGGATTTGGGAATAAACCATGAGTTTATGAGTGCTAAAAATGAGCTCCTTAGCACCCCCACAAAATAGTTGGATGGTTTATTCATTTTTGCTACTTAGGTGATGCAGTATTAGGAGCAATGGACCAAAAAGGATTGGAAAGGAAAATCAAGGGGTTTCACAGGGATTCAACTATAGAATATGATGGTTGAATGGTTTCCTGACTCTGCTGGAATGCAATCAAGTGAAGATTTCATTTGAGGTTTCGTGGAGTTATCCCCCAGGTGACTTAAGTTTACTACCACATTGTTCAAATTCTCTGTCTCCTTGAAGTGTCTAACCTGACAAAGTGAGGTTCTGCTTCTTTGGGGTTGGGACCTGGAATGATCAGAGAAGATGCCATGTTTTCTAGTGACAAACTTATATCTAACCTACGTGTTATCCCAGATTTGGCAAACTCCTAGTCATAAGTCTTCTCCTCAAGGAGAGGATTTCCATTCTGTTCTGATGCAATTATATAGAAATAGGGAGGGGAGAGGGAAAACAGCAGCATTCTCTGGGAGTTCTAAGGTAGAACAGGAATAGAGACACAGGCCAAAAGGCAAGGAGTGACCTGTGGGGCTGGACTTCCAATAAGCCTCAATAATCCTCTCAAAAAATAGCAACACAAATGTCACTCAAGGAGCAAAGCTGCCAGAAATCTTCACTTAACAAGAATTGAGAAGAAATTGTTGATGATTCAAAAGGAAGAAGAAAAAGAAAATAGGATCATTTAAAGCACTTTTTTAAATGCACAAAAGAGAACAGAAGAAAAAATGAAAAAAAAAATCTCAAACAAGCTGGATAGTTTTGAAAGTGACATGTTGAATTTATTACATATTTTAAAAGAAAATTAGGTTATACATAATAGAACTTTGCAACTTCGTGAATAATTTATTTTTCCTGTTTTACTATGTATACACTATATGAAAATGCTTGTTTTATTTAGTATGTGGTAAGTTCAGAATAAAAAATAAAGAGAAGGAAAAAAGATCCAATGACTCAGGGAATGTTTAAAAGGGTTATCCATCTGGTTGTGAATCATATCAGGGCTATTTCAGGTCTATTCCTGAGACAGCTGAGAAGAGGGCAGCTTACCCTACTTCCCACCCTATCTACCATTCAGTCATGAATTCACATAGTAAAAAGAGATAGGCAACCAGAGCAGAAGTTTGGGGCTGCCTCTTTTCTATTTGTCCCTTCCTGATCTTAAAGGGTGAATGAGTCTCTATCCTGATACGGATGTGTCTTGGAATAACCTTGTGAGTTTAAGACATTCAGAATTCAGAATTTATGGTCAGAGGACAGGAATCTATCACAGTCTAAGCCCATCACCTTTTGAAGATGACCATCACCAAGAGGATGGAGCCAAAACCAGTGGTTGTTTGGACAGTGCACAACTAAGGTGAAAAGTAATAATCACTTTTCAGCAATCCCAGAAACTACTTTACATTTTGATAATGAGATTTAAGAGCTTCCAGAGAGATGGAAGCAGTAATTATTCTATATTATATAGGTTATACTATACTATTATATACAACAGTATATATAGGCTATTGAATATCACATAGGCTATTGAATACTATTTTATTTTTCGGTCAATGCAGTAATAATTATTATAATGATTCTTAGTCTCTTATGCTGTTTAGTATTTCCTTTGCATATAGGTAATAAAACTGTCCCATAATGAGTACCTTTTTGTTCTACCTTTAGGAGAACCCCTGGACATGAACCTGAACTTAATTAAGCCTTAAGCAATTTTTCCTTGTTGGTAGATGGTATGGAGCTGTAACGAGTAAAAGAATGTGAAAAAGAGGAGCCCACCCTGTCTGATCAGAAACCAAATTCCTCCAGGACTGAAGCTATTCCAGACTAATGTCTCAGTCCCCTTAGGGAAGAATGAGTGCAGCTTTCCTGCCTTCCAGGAGCAGCAATGATTAATGTTACCCTAAAACAGCAACATAAATGCCCTCAGTGGAACAAAACTGTTGAAAGTCTCACAAAACAGTAAAAAATCACCAAAAACAATGTTATACTGAAAACTGAGCTTTAGCTCCTCACTGAGTAATAACCGACATTTATATAGTACCCAACTATGTTCCAGGCCCTGTGCTAAACAAGGCTTTTACAAATATTATCTCATTTGATTCTCACACTCAGGAAATTTTTTTTTTTTTTTTTTTTTTTTTGCTGAGGCAATTGGGGTTAAGTGACTTGCCCAGGGTCACACAGCTAGGGAATGTTAAGTGTCTGAGACCAGATTTGAACTTAGGTCCTCCTGACTTCAGGGCTGGTACTCTATCCACTGTGCCACCTAGCTGCCCCCACTCTGGAAATTAATTGCTATTGTCATAAGAAAACTGAAGTTAAGTGGGGGCTTGTCCAGAATCACAAGCTAGGAAGTACCTAAGACAGGCAAGTCCTTGCTGATTCAAGGCCCGGTGCTCTATCCACTGCACCACGTAACTGCCCAAAGATATCAAAGAGATGATATTCCACAATTTCTCATCCTTCCTCTAAAACTTCTATAGAAAGTCTACCCACCATACTGGGCAGCCTTCCTCTAGACACTTCACCAAGGCAGCATACAGGCCATTTAAACATTACCCTTCATTCTTATTAGATGACCAGCCCCCTTCCTATTCTGGCAGCCTGGTGTGATAAAGTGGGCCTGGAAATAAGCAGACCAAATCCCACCTCAGAAATTTATTAACTCTGTGACCCTAGGCAAGTTATTTGACTTCTGCCTCAGTTTCTTCAACTGTAAATGGGGGATAATGATAGCACCTATTTCAGAGGGCTACTGTGAGAATCACTGTGAGTTCTGAGGAGGTAATATTGCAAAGCACTCCACAAGGTGCCTAGCCATATTAGGTGCTTAATAAATATATAGAGTATGTGTATATACATACATATATGTGTGTTCGAAATTAATCCACACAGTGGCCATTTCTAAAAGATGTGTATTTGTACCCAGGTATGAAAAACAGCAAATTCTTCTACCCCTTTTTACACTCCTATATTATTTTACCAAGTGATTCTAGGTAATCTTCATTTATGATTTCTTAATATACAGTATTTAGGCTTCTTTTTCACATTTGTTTTTGTTTGAATAGTATTTTATTTTTCCAAATGCATGCAGAGTTTTCAACATTCATCTTTGCAAAACCTTTTGTTCCAAAATTTTCTCTCCACCTCAATACAGCAAGCAATCCAATATTTACTTTTGTTTTTTAAAAACTTTGAGTTGCAGATTTTCTCCCATCTTCTCTATCCCACTCCTCACTGAGAAGTCACATGTGAAGTTATACAAAACAAGTCAGGAGGCCTTTTTTTTTTTAAAAATCAGTTTCCTGGGTGAGTTGTTTTTGATATCAGATGTCTTGTATTCTATTTTTTCTAATCTTTTGATTATGTTCTAACATTTCTGACTATTATTTCTTATAAAAGCATTGATTTGTTAACCTATTTTTGTTATTAATAAATCCATTCCTTAGGTAAAGTTTACCATTTTTCCCAAGCTATTTACTGTCCTTCCTTCCAATTATTTCCTCTTATTTTTTTTTTATCTTTTGTATTTCTTCAAGGTATTCATGTAGTCCTTATGGAAAATTCATTTTTTTCTTTGGGTCTCTGCTTTCAATCGTTATAGAATTACTCACAGGATTCCTAGGTTTACTGATTTTTTAATAGTAGTTATTGACTCCAGCTTTAGTTTCAGAAATGGAACTTTGTAACTACCCTGGGACATTATTAGAGGAGTCCTCCACTCTTGCTTCCTTTAAACATAATTTTATGGGCTCTAAGCTTCTTTGGCCCTTCACTTTTGCAGAAGGCTCTCTCTCCTTTTGTTCTCTGGCTGGCTGACCTCGTGTAGTTTTAGGAAGAAATAAATTACAATAGTTTCTCATTGTATTTCCTGAGCAATATTTGGTCTAGTGAGAATTTAAAAGTTTTACGAGAATTGGGCAGGTTATAGCCTGTTCAAACACTATCTTGCCCACAAATCTTCCCTCCTCCTTTCATAACCAAATTACTTGGGGGGAAGGAGGACAGAAGATGCAAGCAATTTTCTTTTTCTTTTTTTTTAAGCACCCTCATTTTTGTATTTTAGTTTTCCTAATACATGCAAAGAAAAACCTTCCAACTTTTTCTCCCTTTCTCTCCACAGCAAGCAATCCAATATAGGTTAAACATGTGCAGTTTTTCTAAACATTTCCAAATTCATCATGTTGTTCAAGAAAAATCAGATCAAAAGAAAAAAAAACATAAGAAACAAACAAGCAAAAAAAACAGGCAAATAAACAACAAAAAGGTGAAAATACTATGCTTTGATCCATATTCAGTCTTTATAGTTCTCTCTGGATATAGATAGCACTTTCCATCACAATTTTATGGGAATTGCCTTGAATCACCTCATTGTTAAAAAAAGCCAACTCTATCACAATCTTGTTGCTGTGTACAATGTTTTCTTGGTTCTATTCACTTCACTTAGCATTAGTTCATGTAAGTCTCTTCAAGCTTTTCTGAAATCAGCCTGCTGTCATTTCTTATGGAACAGTAATATTCCATTGCATTCATATAGCATAATTTATTCAGCCATTCTCCAACTAATGGGCATCCATTCAGTTTCCAGTTCCTTGCCAATACAAAAAGGGCTGCTATAAACATTTTTGCACGTTTCCCTATTTTTAATGACCTCTTTAGGATATAGACCCAGTAGAGATGCAGCTGAATCAAAGGGTATGCACATTTTGATAACCCTTTGGGCATAGTTCCAAATTGCTCTCCAGATTGGTTGGATCATTTTACAAAATGATGAAAGCTATTTTCAAGCTGCAATTTGTATTACTCCCAAAGACAAAATTCCACAATAAAGTAAAACTTTACGAGCTCAAGTGAAAGTTCAGTGAGCAGTCTCACTCATCAAACAGAACAATAATCACTTAAAATGCCAGCCCATGCTGGAGAACCATTTTCCTAAACTAAATCAAAGATGACTTTAATTAAATTAAGGTGTTTCTATCTTAAACTGGTTACCACCACAATCCGTTTTCTAAGAGCTTAGTTCCTTTTTAAACTTTGATCTCAATGCCTCTCCAAAAGTAATTGTCATTCACTCATTTAATTCATGTCTGACTCTTTGTGACCCCACTTGGGGTTTTCTTGGCAAAGATTACTGAATCAATTTGCCATATCTGTCTCCAGCTTATCTTCCACATGAGGAAATTGGGGCAATCTGGCTAAATGACTTGTCCTGGTTAGTGTGTGAGGCTGGATTTGAATTCAGGTCATCCTGACTCCAGTATTACTTACCTTCCATAGAAAGTAGTTAGGCCCCCTGAAGTCAGGAGGACCTGAGTTCAAATCTAGTCTCAGACACTTAACATGCCCTCGCTATGTGACCCTGGGCAAGTCACTTAACCCCAATTGCCTCAGCAAAAAAAAAAAAAAAAAAAAAAAGAAAGAAAGAAAAGAAAGAAAAGAAAAGAAAAGAAAAAAAAGAAAGAAAGTAGTTAGGCCTTTGGTAAGAGTGATGTAAAAAAAAAGATTTCAAAGCAGGATATTGCTTAGGAACTGATAGCTGAATAAGTGAATAAATGAGGTATTAAGGTTTATTATGTGTAAAGTCCTGGGAATACAAATAGAAAAGTAAGACATAAAAGTTCTCAAGAAGCTCCCACTCTAATTGGGAGAGACAACACTTGTGAAAGTTGCATATCAGCTGCAAATCAAATGGAAAGGTCCCATGGTCCTTAGCAGACAGCAGCAAAGCAGGCAGTGTTATTTCCAGTTTCTGATGCTGAAGCACTTAACAATGCCAAGGACTCTGGTGGCAAGAAGTTTGTTTTCTGTGTCTTCGGTAGCTGTCCTAATATCTGCAGGAGCAATTGCCAGGTGTATCTCCACAAGATTGCTTCCTAGGATGATGGTTGAGGTAACTAGCCTGGCAATTGTTCTTCCCAAGGCTTTTGGATTCAGGATCTTGGGTTGTCTCCAAAAGGATGTGAGGGGAGCATGGTCAAAGTGATGGTAATGGTTTAACTTGTTTGGCACGTTTTCGTTTGCGCTCTCCCTCGCTCGTGGTACTTGCTTCAGTCAGGTTAGCTTGCCTGCCCTGGGAGCTGCAGTTGGTAAACAGTTAAGGAAAAACTACTAAACCACGCTCCTGATATTACTTTTTAGTTTAAAAAGAAAAGCAGGGACCTTCAGGATACTTCCATAACCATCATGTTCTGCCCTCTAAGTAAGGGATACCCTCAACACCTATACCCTCTGCTCTTTTCCTCCCTCTATGCAATTTCTTAATGACTTTTTTTTTTGTTAAATTATAATCCCTATTCAAATAACTCCCAATTCTAAATATCCAGCTCTAATCTTTCTTAATCCCAATCCTACTTTACTGAGTGCCTTCAAGGCATGTCCACCTATATGTCCCAATGGCATTTCAACACATCTAAAATGGAACTCATTTTCCCCAGGGAAATTACTCCTTCCTCCAAACTTCTCTTTCTGCTGAGTGCACCATAATTCTTTCATTTCACTCAAGATCATAATCTTTGAATCTTCTCTCTCTTATTGCCCAATTTCAATCAGTTGCCCAAACTTGTAAATTCTATATCCATAATTTCTCTCACAGCTGTACTTTTTCACTATATATATTGTCAGGTTCTTGGCACCAAGTATTGCAACAGCCTCCAAACTAGCTCCCCAGCTTCCAGTTTCTCTCTCTTCAATCTCCACCAAGCTGACAAAATAATCTTCCTAAAGCACAGGTTATGCCTGACGTTTCTTAGGTTCCTGTTATAGCCCTTAATTACTGGGTCACTTTTTAGCCGGCAGCTCCGCATTTCAGTCACTGTGCTTGAGTGACCCCAAAAGGACCTAAGACTTTAGAACCAGCTCACAGGAGCGATTGAGAAAACTGGTGTTCAAGTCATAGAATTTCCACCTGTGTCCTGGCAAATGACTTCCTACGAGTCTAATAGATTTGATCACCTCTAAGGTCCCTTAGAGATTTGTTTTGGAAAAGCTCCGGCCTCTTCCTGTCTCTGCCCGCTTTGCACTCGCTATTTAACAGCTCATCGGGTTGGGTATGGGTCCTCTTGTGCTCAGTGTATGGGGGCATTTCTGACCACTGCCTTTAAACAACAGAAAAAAAAAAGGTGGGGCCAAAAAGCAGCGTCTGGAGACATTACCTTCTCCCTGGGATTCCTAAGAGACACCTAAGTCTCCTAGCCCTACCGTCATCCCTTACCTGATCCTAAGCCCATTCAAGGGAGCCTGGAAAGAGACTTCGGCTGTGCGGAGTTCGCTGTCTTAGAAAGGAGATACGGCAAAGATAGAAATAGGGGAACGCGTAATCTCTAAAACAGAAAACAATAAGTGGACATAATTGGGGTTAAGAGACTTGTGAGATAGCGGAGAAGATAAAAAAACAGAGTGGCGAAAAATCTCATCGGCGTCTGGCAGCGGTGGGATTCGAACCCACGCCATCGAAATGACTGGAGCCTAAATCCAGCGCCTTAGACCACTCGGCCACGCTACCGCCCGCTCGCTCAGGAACGTCCCTTTGAAATTATATGAAGATGACGACACTCAAGCCCCGCCTCCTCGTAGATAATCATAGGTCCGTAGATTCTGGGCTGCTTTCTCTTTGCCGTGAACCAGAAAGGAAGAACCCTGGAAGAAGTCCCCGAAGGCTGTGTACAATTTTGCTAACAGAGCGGTTATCTCTGTTAATTTTTAACCACTACTGTAGAACCCGCAGGCATAATAGCCCCAAATCACTAAAGAAAATTAAATAAGGCTTATTAGTAGTACAAGTGTGCGTACGTGGAAACAACGATTTTATCTCAAATGTTCATTTTTTGTCTCTTCGCGAGCTCACTAACTTTGCCCAGGCCAACAGGTGACGCTGCTGCTTCACTGCCGGCGCGAAAGATGGAGGAGCCACGTGGGAGGCGAAATCCTAGAGGGCTTCCAGCGATCCCTCCCTCGCGCCTGCGCTTTGTGCACGAAACACTCCTACAAAACTCTGGAGACGGCGCCGCCACGTGCAAGGAGAAGCCACGTGTCCTCACTCTCCTCCCAGGGCGGGGAGGGAAGGCATAATGTGGGGCGACTCCCGCACTCTGCAGACCCACTTCTAACCCAAGAGACCCGAGAGAGGGATTTCCGTATGGGAGGATTCCGGGGACTTGACTCTAAAGATCTCGTCTCTCTCTTTCCCAGGCACAGGCAGACCAGCACACTAGTCTGCTGGCGCGCGCACACGCACGGTCTCCACGTGGCCCCAAGGGATTCCCTAGCCTTGTTTGCGGGAGACGCCCTATTAACAGCTTTAACATCTGGGTCTCCCTTGGGAAGTGGGGTAAAAGGCATGGGCATGCCCCTGAGCAAAGCTAGTCCGGAAGTCCAGACACTCCAAAGCAGTTTTCCCAGGTTCCCAACAAAACCTACACAAATTTGCTGTGTTATTTATTAATCTTTTTTGTTCCCTTAGGAAATCTGAAGCCTATCCACCCCTTATCCGAATGAAATAGGCTTAGGAAGGAAACCAATCATTTAAAATACGGTTATGAAAATATAAGATAAACCAGTTTTAAAGTGGGAAGAAGAGACTGGCCTTCCCCAGACAAACTTTATACTGGCCATGGACTAGAATTGAATTTGCTTGCATCAGGAAATTTTCAAGCACCTACATCTGAACGCCCTAAAGCTCAGCAGTTAATAGTCTGGTACGTGTGAAGACCTGTCCATTTCCGTTCTTCTCTAAGGGGAAATGGAGTGGAGAAAGCCTCTCTATTCCCAGGATGGGGTGGCTTCAGAAATCTGACAGTCATGCATGCCCCTCCCAGGCTGGAAGGTAAGTTCCAAGTGCAGGCCCCACTAGACTTTTTTGGGAGGAAAGCCTTGAACACATTCTCTACCCACAGTTTAGTACATTTTGATTTGCAAAAGGCTAATCTGCATAATTTTCTCATCATCAGATTAGACTTACAGTTTAGGAATTCGGTGCAAATTTGTAAACTCCAGAGAAACCATTTTTAAAATATGAAAGGAATAGACTACTGATTATTACCAATCAAAGCAGTATTCTTTAGTAGGATTCTTTTCTAAAGAATGCCTGGTGCTAAAAATGCCACTTCTTGCTGATTTTCGGAGAAAGCAACATGGTTAACGGTTTGATAGGGTCACTGAGTGTTTGGATAGAAAGCCATGGGGAGAACTGACCCAGAAAATGGGACAATTATCTCATCACTCCACAAACATTTCTGAAGCCCACAATTGTCTGGATCAAAGGTATAGTATTACTGTATTTATAACCAACCAACAGGTCAGATTTTATGGCTTTCCAAGGGTGAGACTACAGAGACAATCTATTTTCAATCTATCCTAGCCCCAAGCAAAATGTAAGAAGTACAACATGACTGCACATATATAATCTGTGTCAAATCACTTGCTTTTTCAGTGAGGGAGAAAAGGATAATGGGAGGAGAATTTATAACTCAAATTTTCTAAAAACCATTGCTACATGTTTGACATATATTGGATCACCTGTCATCTAGGAAAGGAAAAAAAATTAAAACACGAGATTTTGTAAGGGTGAATGATGAAGATTATCCATGTATATATTTGGAAAATACAAAGCTTTAATTTAAAAAGTTAAATGCTAAGTTTTCTTACATATAATTGAGGGGGATTTTTTTTTAATAAAAAAAAGTACAAAGTTCAAAAAACCCACAAAACCTGAAAACAGTTGAGTTTTAAAAAGCAACTTCTGAGGAAATCAAAGGTAAAGCTTTTTAGATAAGGTTCAGGAGTACTGCTATGCACACTCCTTCCCAACAGTCTGGGATGGGGTCAGATCACATGGGACATAAAGCAGAAAAGGAGACTCCTACCTGCATATCTAATGAATGGTGGCCTGGCTTTGAATAGGACATAAATGGAAATGTATGAATCCTTCATCCTTAAAAGAGAGTAAGTTAATTATCTGAAGTATTAGGAATTTCTTGGGTCCCAATTTGTATCTTCAGTAGCTGAAACTTTGGCAAGCCTGGACAGGCATACCCAGGTATGGGTCAGGGGCTGTTGGGGGATGGGTGAGGAACAAATTCATTCTCTATTGGCTAATACTATTATTCAAAGTAGGATGGGTCAGAATTAAAGGGATGGTATTGGGGAGACTGAAGGAAGCTAGGAACACTATTTGTGTGGGTCATGGAAAGGATAGAATTAAAGCTATTCCAAAGGTATGACAAATGAGACAATTACAAATATAAAAATAACTTCACTACCTCTCATCCCTACTCTGCTGTGAGGGCCAGCTAGCTACAAGGTGATGGCCAACTATTAGGGGAAAGAAAAACAACAACAACAATAACATAATTTTAGATTCGGAAGGTACCTTAGAGATTTTTGAAAGTTTTCAGTTTCAGCCAAAACACCACAATCAGTAAGCATTTATTAAGCCAAGTACTGTGCTAGTTTAAGTCAATGGAAGATTTACTTAGTATCTACAACATGTTAGGCACTGTGCTAAACTCTGGGGACACAAAGGGCAAACACTAGTTCCTGCCCTCAAGGAATTCAAAATCTAATTTTCGTTGTGGGAATACAAATCCATTCCAATTCCCCTTACTAATAAGGAAATTGAGCCTCTGAGAGGAATGGCTTGTCCAGTGTTACACAGCACAAGCTGTACTCAAATCCGGGTCCTCTAAATATAATTACAACGTTCTTTCCATTAAACTTTGTTGATTCCCTAAGGACTGTCAAGGTCATCTTGCTCAAAGGTTCTCAAAAGGGTGGTCTAGAAACCCCTGGTGGTCTCTGAGAAGAGAGAGATAATAGAACTCAAAGACTTAAAAATAAATGTTAAAAAGCTGTTTTACATGTAACTGGGAAAAATTAAAATATGAAATATAAATTTTAAAAAACACATTATCTCCTCTGAAGTCAGAGGTTCTTAATCAGGAATATGTAAACTTTTTTTCCTAACATTTCAATAAATGTATTTCAATGTAATAGAAAAGCTAAGTATCATAGTTGATCATTATAGTGTTTTGTTCTGCTCACTTCACTCAGCAACAATTCATGTTAAGTCTTAATAGGTATTTCTGAAATTTGCCTGCTCATCATTTCTTACAGCACTTTCTTACAGTATTTCATTGCATTCATATGCCACAACTTGTTTGGTAATTCCCCAATTCCTCAATTTCTAATTCTTTGCCACCACACACATACACAAAAGCTGCTATAAATATTTTTGTACTGCGGGTCCTTTTCTATTTTTTATGATCTCTTTGGGATACAGACCTAGTAATGGTATTGGGGATCAAAAGGTATATACAGTTTTATAATCCTTTGGACATAGTTCTAAATTGCTCTCCAGAATGGCTGCATCAGTTCAAAATTCCACCAATTTTCCAGTTTTCCTACATCATTACATTTTTGGCCCAAGTTAATTCTTTCTTCCCAAAACAACTTGGTAGCCCTTTGCTCCCAAGGGCTCATCATATTAATATTAGACTTAATGTAGATACTTGATAGGTTTAGTTAACGAAAACTTCCAAAGTCAAGAGATCTATCAGCCTCAGTCCCTCTAGCAGTTGGGGTTGCACTCCCTACATTGGACAATTTTTCATTTTAATCAAAGCATCTCTGTGCTTATACCTCACACACAGTAGGAAAATGTTATTGAATGAGCGAACTAGAAAAAGAAGAAAAGTTTGGTGAAAAAAATGAACCATTTGCAAAAAAAAAAATACAAACAAAAAAACATAAACCATAAACAGCCATATGGAAGAAATAATTCAAGTCATCAATAATGAAGGAAACACAAAGAACTCTGAGGTGTCCCTTTATATCCATCATATTGATGGAGATGACAAAAGATTGCAATAGTCTATTTTGGAGGATTTGTGGGATAACTAACAAATTTTTAGTTGATCTATAAATTGCTCTAAAAAATTTCAGAATTATCTGAAAAAAAAAAGGTATTAAATTGTCCATACCCTTTGATACTGGGAGGTTAAGACAGAAAGAAAGGTTTATATAAACAAAATTTTCACTAAAAACAAAGTTGACATCCATCAGTGAGAAATGCCTGAACAAATTGTAGAATATTGTTGCACTCTAAGAAATGATGAGTAGGGGCAGCTGGGTGGTGAAGTGGATAGAGCACCATCCCTGAAGTCAGGAGGACCTGAGTTCAAATTTGATCTCAAACACTTAACATTCCCTAGCTGTGTGACCCTGGGCAAGTCACTTAACCTCAATTGCCTCAACACACACACACACACACACACACACAGATGAGTTAAGGAATTCAGGGAAACAGGGAAGATTTATAAAAATTGATGTAAAATGAAAAAAAGCAGAATGAGGAAAATAACATGTAAGGGTTCAGATAAATCAATCAAGATATCCCACCTGATAGAGTTGTTGTGAGAATCAAATGAGATAATATCTGTAATGCACATCACTTTGTCAATCTCAAAGCCTGCATAAAATGTTAGTTATCATGGTGATAAGAAATCAACTGGGAAGGCAGAGCAGAATCCTGGGTTACCAAAACGCTATTGGGCTTCTAGCCCTTGGCTGAAAGAGCCTCATGAACTTCTAACAGATCAATGGATTTGAGGTTTTAAAACAATGTTAGAGTCCTAACAATATTCTTGAAATAGATGTTTAGCCAAGGACAGAATCGATTTGATGAGGAAAAGTGGATTCATGGCTCTACAAAGAGCTTAATAGAAAAATTATTCTGTACCTGAGGGTATAGATTTGGATTTGGGAAATTCTCTTTAGATTTTCTTTGAGAATTTGAGGAAAAGGACTTCTATCCATTTGTCATATCAGCCCTCTAAGGTTGAGCCCAGTTTTATTTTAGATTATGTAGGTGGGAAAACATGTCACAATCTTTGGTACAGGGAAAAACTGTTTCATACTGACTACTTTTACTCTACCACCCTAATAAACACTCCTTTCTAAAAGCTAATTGTCTGAATAATAATCATGATAGGAAACATACTGGTTGGGGTTCATGATATATAGCAGGGATCATTAAATTATGGTCAGAGAGGTCAAAGGCCAGCAGTTTATTTTTGTCTAGCCTCTGAGCTAAAAAACGATTTTTATAGGTTTAAATAAACTATTTTTAAAGCCATTCTTAGCTTACCATGCAAAATGTGCAGAGGCTGAATTTGGTCCACAGGCCAAAGTTTGCTTACCCCTGAGCTACAGCACATACATTACAGTTATAGCAACCCAAACTTCAGCTACCCTAGAAACCTAAAGAGATTTAAGACTCTTGAAACCTGATTTGTTAGTGTTTTGGGAAGTTGTTTTTTTGTAGCTATGCATATTTAATGCAAGGATTTTATTTTGGTATTCCTATCCTTCCCTTTCCTGGCCAGGTGGATAGGAAGGAAAAAAAATATTTGTTTATTGTTTCAGTCCTGACTGACTCTTCTTCACAATTCCATTTGGGTTTTTCTTGGCAAAGACTATGGAGTGGTTTGCCATTTCCTTCTCTAGCTCATTCTAGCAATGAGAAAACTGAGATAAATAGGGTTAAATGCCTTGCCTAGTATTTCACAGCTAGTAAATGCCAAATTTCAGTTCAAAAATGTGATTTTTCCTGACTTCCCATCCAGTACTATCCATTATACTATCTAGTTGCCCTAAATACTTATTAAGGTGACTTTTTTTTCTTTTTTGCGGAGGCAATTGGGGCTTGCCCAGGGTTACACAGCTAGGAAGGAAGTAAATGTCTGAGGTCAAATTTGAATTCAGGGCTCCTGACTTCAGGGCTAGTGCTCTATCCACTGCACCACCTAGGTGCCCCCTATTAATATGACTTTAAAAAATAATAGTAAATGTGCACCAAAATTTTGTCGCAATTTAAAAACGAAAATAGAACATAGGCAGTAACCTCTTCACATTCAGTAGGAATGGAAGAACTTTTTCCTCTCTTTTCCTTCATTTGTTATAAAACAAAGTAGATGTAACAAAAAAAAAAAAAAAGATGATTTTTCAGTCAAAAGGACAAGATTTCTATTAGTCTTGCCTCTCCTTTTTTTGCAGTTTTTTTACTTTTAATAGCATTTCATTTTTCAAATACTTACAAAGATAGTTTTCAACATTCACCTTTGCAAAACATTGTTACAAATTCATTATGTGGTATATGTATATTATGGAATATTATTGCTCTGTAAAAAACGACCAGCAGGACGATTTCAGAGAGGCCTGGAGAGACTTGCATGAACTGATGCTGAGTGAAACGAGCAGAACCAGGAGATCATTATACACAGCAACAACAATATTACATGATGATCAATTCTGATGGACATTGCTCTCTGCAACAAAGAATTTTCTCAAACCAGTTCCAATTGTTCACTTAAGAAAACCATATACACCCAGAGAGAGGGATATGAAATAAGGACCACAACATAACATTTTCATGCTCTCTATTGAGGTTTGCTTGCATTGTTTCCTTTCTCTGATTTTCTTTTTTTTTTTTTTCTTGTAGATAGGATTTTTCTTGCACAATTTGTCAAGTATTTCAACATTATTAACATGTAGTGGACTTCCTGCCATCTAGGGGAGGGGAGGGGACTGGGGGTAAAATTTGTAATGGAAAGCTTTGTAAATAAAGATCAATGCTGGGGGACTACCTATACATATGTTATACAAATAAAAAGCTTTAATTTAAAAAAAAATTCATTATGCGATCTAGTTGACTCAGAAGAAAGGGCAAAAAAGAGCAGAAGGGAAATGAATCATTATCTTATGTCTTCAGTCATATGGGTTTCAAAAACACCAATACAACTAGTATAAAATTCACCCATACTAACTTGGGTCCAAAGTTGGCACTGATAATCTCATGGCTGCAGCCTCTCTGTCATTGCAACCAGCCCGCCTCAGACACAATGATTTATAAATTGAAATTAGCCCCTCTGCCAGCATTTTGGGCAAACCTTCAAGAAATAGAGGGTACTTGGGGATATGTGGGGTAATGAAGATTTCTATCCTAAACCATTAGGCATTCATCTGCTATCTTGCTTTTGGAAATATCTGGAATTGGCCATATATCAGGATTTCATGTGCTGTAGGGAGCCTAATTAAGCTTTTGTCCCTCTGGTGGAATCATCCTGCCAGGAGAAGTTAGTGTTTTCCTCAAAGTGTAGTCCATTCATTCATTCAACACTAATGCATTAAAGTATTGCTAAGCATTGTGCTATATGGTGAGGATGCAAAGATAAAACAAACAAAAAGATAGCCCCTAATTCTAAACCCCAAGAAGTTTATTCTGTTGAGTTGGAAAACAATTAAATACAGTAATTACAAAAAGTGGGACTAAGTACCAACCATTGATAAAATCCAGAAAGGTCTCCTGTAAAAGGCTACACTTAATTTTATTTTTTTAATTGAAGCTTTTTAATTTTCAAAACATTCATGGATAATTTTTCAACATTAACTCAAAACCTTGCATTCCACCCTTTTCCCCACTCCCTCCCCTAGATGGCAAGTGATTCAATATATGTTAAACATGGTAGAAATATGTTATATCCAATATATGCATTCATATTTATACAACTACCTTTTTGCACAAGAAAAATCAAATCAAAAGTTTTAAAATGAGATAAAATGCAACTAAACAACAAAAAGAGAAAATGTTATGTTGTGATCCACATTCAGTTCTCACAGTCCTTTCTCTGGATGTAAATCGCTCTCTTCATCACAAGATCATTGGAACTGGTTTGAATTATCTCTTTTTTTTATTATTAAAAGCTTTTTATTTACAGAACATATGAGTGATTTTTCTACATTGACCTTTGCAAAAACTTTTTTTTTGTTCCAAGCTTTTCCCCTCCTCCCCTCACTCCCCACCCCTAGATGACAGGTAATCTAATACATGCTAAATATGTTAAATTATATGACAAATCCAATATATGTATACATATATATATAGTTATCTTACTACACAAGAAACATCAGATCTAGAAAGAGAAGAAAAAAAAAACAACCTAAGAAGGAAAACAAAATGCAAGCAAATATTCACAGAAAGTGTTCAAATACTGTGTTGTGGTCCACACTCAGTTCCCTCAGGCCTCTCTCTGGATGTATATGACTATCTTCATCACTGAACAATAGGAACTGGTTTGAAACACATCATTTTTGAAGAGAACCATGTCCATCAGAATTGATCATAGTATAATCTTGTTGCTGTGTATAATGATCTCCTGGTTCTGCTCATTTCGCTCAACATCAGTTCATGCAAGTCTCTCCAGGCCTCTCTGAAATCATCCTGCTGGTCGTTTCTCACAGAACAATAATATTCCATAACATTCACATACCATAATTTATTCAGCCATTCTCCAATTGATGGGCCTCCTTTCAGTTTCCAGTTTCTAGACACTACAAAAAGGGCTGCCACAAACGTTTTTGTACATGTGGGTCCCTTTCCCTCCATTAACATTTCTTTGGAATATAGGTCTAGTGAAAATACTGTGGGTCAAATGGTATGCAGAGTTTGATAACTTTTTGAGCATAGTTCCAGATTGCTCTCCAGAATGGTTGGATCCGTTCACAGTTCCACCAACAATGTATCAGTGTCCCAGTTTTCCTACATCCCCTCCAACATTCGTCATTATCTTTTCCTGTCATGTTAGCCAATCTGACAGGTGTGTAGTGGTATCTCAGAGTTGTCTTAATTTGCATTTCTCTGATCAATAGTGACTTGGAGCACCTTCTCATGTGACTAAATAGTTTCAATTTCTTTATCTGAAAATTGTCTATTCATATCTTTTGACCATTTATCAACTGGAAAATGGCTTGAATTCTTATATATTTGAGTCAATTCTCTATATATTTTAGAAATGAGGCCTTTATCAGAACCTTTGAATGTAAAAATGTTTTCCCAGTTTATTGCTTCCCTTCTAATTTTGTCTGTATTCATTTTGTTTGTACAAAAACTTTTAAACTTGATATAGTCAAACTTATCTATTTTGTGATTAATGATGATCTCTAGTTTTTCTTTGGTCACAAATGCCTTCCTCCTCCCCAGGTCAGAGAGGTATAGTTTGAATTATCTCATTGTTGAAGAGAGCCATGTACATTAGAATTGATCATCCTATAATTTTGTTATTGCCTTGTATAATGGTCTCCTGGTTCTGCTCATTTCACTTAGCATCAGTTCATGTGGGTCTCTCCAGGCCTCTCTGAAATCATCCTGCTGGTCATTTCTTACAGTACAATAATATTCCATAACATTCATATACCATAACTTATTCAGCCATTCTCCAACTGATGGACATCCCTCAGTTTCCAGTTCCTATTACTACAAAAAGGGCTGCCACAAATATTTTTGTACATGTGGGTCCTTTTCCCTTCTTTATGATCTCTTTGAAATATAAGTCCAATAGAAACACTGATGAATCAAAGGGTGCACAGTTTGATAGCCTTAGTTCCAAGTTGCCCTCCAGAATGGTTGGATCCCTTCACAATTCCACCAACAGTGTATTAGTATTAGTTTTCCCACATCCCCTCCAACATTCGTTATTATCTTTTGCTGTCATCTTAGCCAATCTGTTAGTTGTCTTATCTCAGATACCTCAGAGTTGTCTTAATTTGCATTTCTCTGATCAACAGTGATTTAAAGGACCTTTTCATATGACTAGAAATAGTTTTAATTTCATCTGGAAATTGTTCATATCCTTCAACTATTTATCAGTTGGAGAATGACTTGAATTCTTATAAATTTGAGTCAGTTCTCTCTATATTTTGGAAATGAGGCCTTTATCAGAATCTTTGAATGTAAAAATGTTTTCCCAGTTTATTGCTTCCCTTCTAATTTTATCTGCATTAATTGTTTTTTCAAAAACTTTTTAACTTAACATAATCAAAATTATCTATTTTTTGTTCAATAATGATTTCCAGTTCTTCTTTGGCCACAAATTCCTTCTTTCTCCACAGATCTGAGAGGTAAACTATCCTATGTCCTTCTAATTTCTTTATAATATCATTCTTTATGTCTAGATCATGAACCCATTTTGACCTTATCTTGGTACATGGTGTTAGACGTTTCTGCCATACTAGTTTTCAATTTTCCCAGCAGTTTTTGTCAAATAGTAAATTCTTATCCCAAAAGCTTGGGGTTTATCAAACTCTAGATTACCACAATCAATGACTATTTTGTCCTGAGATCCTATCCTATGCCACTGATCAACTACTCTATTTCTCAGCTAGTACCAAATGGCTTTGATGATTGCTGCTTTGTAATATAGTTTTAGGTCTGGCACAACTAGGCCACCTTCATTTGCAATGTTTTTCATTAATTCTCTTGAAGTTCTTGATCTTTTGTTCTTCCAGATGAACTTTGTTATCATTTATTCTAGATCTGTACTTAATTTTATTCTTGAAAGAAGCTAGGGATGACAAAACATCAGCTATCAGATGGAAAGCATTAAAGGTGTGGGGGATTGACACCTGGTACAAAGGCTCATAGGTGACAGATGGAATATATTTGAGGTGGTCCAAGAAGCGTATTTTGAGAGTGAAATAGCATGCAGTAAACTTGGAAAAGTTTGAAAATTCAACAACCAAAAAACAACACAGAAAACCAAATATACCCTTTAGGTTTTTCACTCCAAGACCTTACATCTGATAACTCAAGTCATGGCACAGATTTCCCCAGTGGCACTGGGCATTTATTAATGCAATTCAGTAAACGTTTAGCCCCTACTATGTGCCAGGAACTAAGCGCTGCAGATACAAAAGAAAGACAAAAGACAATCTCTGTCCTCAAGGAGTTTACAGCCTGATCTGGGAGACAACAAGCAAGCAAATATTTTAAATCGAGCTATAAACAAGATAAACAGAAAATAATTAAAAGAAAGAAAGCACTGAAATTAGGAATTGGGGAAGGCTTCCTGGATAAGGTAAGATTTTAGTTGGGATTTAAAACAAGCCAGGGAAGTCAATAGTCGGGGCAGAGAAGGGAGGGAGTTCCACACACGGTGACGGGGAGGGACTATTAAAACAGAAAAAAGTATATAATTCCTAAGAAGTGAATGGTGGAATTTCAGACTTGCCTGGGACAGGCTCCTGGAAGTGATCATTTTTAATAGCCGAAGTCGCATCCCTTTACATCTTTCCCTCTTCTCACTCAAATTGCATCACATAAGCATACTACTAGCAGCTTTTACACTACCTAGTGTGAGCACCCGCTGGGGTTGCCAGAAACCGAGCCTCGGGAATTCAGAGCACGTTTGGTCAATTTAGTTAGGTATGGGGGAGGGGGTGTGTGCGGAGTGACTCCACCCGGAACCCATTGGCCCCACCTCCCAGAGGATCCGCCAATCCCGAGGCTGAGGTTCTTGAAGCTAGGCAGAAGAGCGCCGCCGCCGTGGTCCCTACCGAGGGTCTGTGAGCATGTGACAGCTTCCAACCCAGGCGAGCCTCCCCGAGATACCGCCCACGCTATTGCTCCGGGACCAGGCTCTCGGCCAGGCAGTGTCGCTTGTACACCTCTCTATCTCCCTGGAGCTCTGCACCAGCTGGCTCGGAATCTAAATTCCAGCTCGGTCGCTGCAGCTTTCTCTCAGCTCCTCTGCCCGCGCCCCTCGAGCCCCGGGGCTCGAGCCTTCCCGGGAACGTTCCATCCCGGCCCTCGTGCTCCACTCGTCCGCCTTGCCCGAGCCGGCGCAAGCGCCCCGACCGCCCCCCCCCCAGCCCCGAGACGTTTGGGGGGCCTACCTGCCGTGCACCCTGGAGCTCCTAGGCGAGAGAAGCTACAAACTCCTCTGCTTCCTGGCAGTCGTCTGGGGCTGCGGCAGTTGCTTGCCTGCGAAAGGTGCGTAGGCCTTTTAGAAAAATAGAGGGTCTGTGAGGATCAGGTTACGGTGTGAGACAGAGGCGGTGTGAGATAGGAAATAAGTACCCCCATCCATTTCATCAGTGCAGCCTTCGATGTTTTCGAAGCTATTATGTGTGAACTTTGCCTTTTTCTATAGAAACCTCCAGTTTGAACCAAACCCGCAGGGACACCCTACCCCCCAAGTGTACCCTCTACCTCACTGAAAAAGAGGTTGGAGAGGATAGACCATTTTCATTGTTAAAGGGGGCTTTCAGTTCCAACAGTTCTCGGTGTATGCAAAATGCTGATGTCTCTCTCAGCACTGTCTGTTGCCCATAGATGGCCTTTAACGTGTTTCAAAATGGAAATGCATTGAATCGGAATGAGGGAGGGTTCCTTTTTATCCTATACTTACTCGACTCGTTCTCTACTCGTGTTTTGATTGCAGAGGGTTTGGGTTGTAGTAATGATAGTGATAATGAAAGTGTGGTTGGTCCAGTCAGCAGAATCCGGTGGCTGGACAAAAGAGGAACCCCAGGGATAGACCAGCCAGGAACATCTAGGAGACAGAAGTCTCCCCCCTCTCCGTGGTTTCTAGCTTTTGTGGAGCCGCCCAAATCTGATAAAGAAGTGGTCCCCCAAAGTTCCTTCCGTGATTCAGGCCAAAGAAGGATATTTGTGTTTTTCTGAATGATCTGGGTAATAAAGACCGTGCATACTCATCTTTTACTGCAATATTGGGTTTGGGGTCTTTTTTGTATTTGTTATGTTCCCATGGCAATGCATTTTAAAAGGAGAAGATGTTGGATCTGTGGAGGCGGCTAATGAGGTCATTAACATGCATGCTGGTTACCCAGTGAGAGGAGGATCCTGGGGCTGAGCTGGCTTTGTTGCGGAATTGACTTCCAAGTTGACAGCTGGGGGATTGCACTAGAGTAACGGTTGTAATAAATGGAGGCCTGAGGGAATTCTCTTGCGTCTGATTTGGGAGAGGGAGTTTAATCTTTGTGATGGGATTGTTTGGTTCCTTGCCCCTGGAGGAGACTCAGGACCCTCACTTTGGTAGGGAAAAGTGCCAGATGCTTCAGTTCTGAGCTTAAATCTCACTATGGTGAGGTTTCCACCTTACTTTGGGTGTGAAAAAAGCAGGAGAAGATGAGCCCGATAGCTCAGGACATAGAGCTTTTTCTAGTTGTTGTGAATAAAGTGTTTTGTAAACTTTGAAAGCATCACATCAGTGGAACTTATTTCTTTATCAGTAAAATCAGGATGTTGAAGTATGGAGTATGTCTTACACAAATTCAAGACCTAGAAGGTTTCAAGGGCATCGGGTAAATATTTATTGAATTAATCACTAAAGTCCATATAGTCTTAGGGGTAGAAAAAGTCACTAACATAGTGTCTTGCTCCCAGGACCAACAAACCATTAATATATACAAAGAAAGGCAATTTGGCATTGTGGAATCAGAAAATCTGGTTTGAGATCCAGCCATTGACCATTACTAGCTTTGGTCCATGGAGAGAGCTCTTAAATCTCTTTTTGCTTGTAGTTTCAGCATCTGTGAAATGGGGATAATCACAAGAGCAGTACCTTCCACACAGCATGTTGTGCGGCTCAAACCAGATAATGTATGTAAAACTCTGTGCAAACTTCAAAGAACTATGTAAATGTCTTACTAACAACAAAAGAAAAGTGTAATAAAAGATAGAATATGTTAAGTCCCAGGTAACTGGTTAATGGGATTTTAGAACCAGCTGGGAGCCCTTAGAAATCAATTTATAAAGAAACTAAAACTTGACTAATGGAAGATCTTACCTGGAGTCACACAAGTAGTAAGTGATAAGACTAAGATTCATTTCTGGAGCTTTTGACTTTGGTTCTCTTTTCCACTATATTTCATACTGTAAATACTCTTTTGACTGAACTATATTCTGAGGTCCTGGGTGAGCAAGAGTGGGGGAGGGGAGAAGGCAGGAAGGAAATGTGGCAGGATTCTAGCTAAGCTGGAAGGATTAGCCAGATCAATGACTAGAGAGTATTCTTTGTATAAAATTAGGTGTGAAAATGGGAGGGTACATAGGGTTTTCAGGGAATTGTTGACTGGTTTGGGTGGAGCTGATGGAATGATGTGATACATTGGAAATAATAAAAAATCACAACTATTTAGAAATTTTTAAAGTTTCCCAGATATTTTCCTTATAATGATGTTGCCAAGTTGGTAGTATAAATATCATCATCTCTGTTTTACAGATGAGTAAATTTTGTTTTTCATATTGTCAGATTTTCTTCCCGAACTCATTTTCCCTTCATTGAGCCATCCTATATAATGGATAATATTTTTTTAAAAAATGAAGAATCTGGGGGGCAGTTGGCAAAATTGATTGATGCCTCAGAGAAGTCTAAAATATATGCATTGTACTAAAATACAAAGGGTTAGGAGAGGGGATGTTAGATCTAGGGTCTTACTTTAATTCTGCCACAAAGTAAGTCATTCTGAGATTGTTTTTGTTTTTGAAGCATTGTCCTTTGTTGCTTTTTAACTTTCAAGGCTCATCTCTTCTAGGAATCCTTTCCTAATTTCTTACATTATAGATGATGGATTTAGAAGTGGAGAAGACCTTAGAGGCCCTTGAGGTCAACTCATCATTTTACAGATGCATAAATTGAGGTACAAACAGATTAAGTGACTGGCCTATGGTTAGATAGAAAATATCTTAGTAGTTCTTCCTGTGTCCAAATCTGGTGCCCCATTCACTATATTAGACTGCTTCCCCTTCCTTCACCTTCTAGTTGTCAATGCTCCCTCCTCAAATTGCCTCTATATGTGTATGTGTACATATGTGTGTATATATGCATATATTTGTATGTGTATTGTATATTTATAGAGAGAGTAAGTTCCTTGAATGCAGATGCTATTTTGTTTTTATCTTTAACTCCACCATGTAGCACAATGTCTAGCTTTTTAAACAAATATTTATGAATTGTATTGGTCTAGGAGAGTCTGGGAAAGAAGTTTGTACAATCATTTTGAGTTAGCTTGGGTGGGGTATGCATAATGAAGACTGTTCATAGTCTACTCCCACAATCTTCCAAGTAACTTATTTGTTTTTCTTCATGGTTATTTAACACAAACTGGCCTTTATTAGTCATTAAGTTATATAAGAGACTTTGTCCTGTTTACATGGGTATAGGAGAAGAGATCTCTTTGGATTTTCTTGTCTAGTAGATGACACTCCCTTTGTCTCTTCTCCCTTTGCCATAACTTTCTGATCCTTTTTAGAAGTTTAAACCATATCAGAGTGGAAAACCTAGCATCAGGGAAGGAGTTTTGGTCTCTGATCTGGGCAGCAGAGAAAGACAACTAACAGTTGCTTTGATGGCTAAGTATCATTAGTTACCTATCACCAACTAAAAAAAATAAATAAATAAACTGACAACCTGAATGTTACCAGTCTCTTCCATTAAGAATTTCAGATCTGAGTAAGCAAGTCTGGAGATTTTTGCAAACACACACAGTTTCTAGGCAAAGAGAAAAAAGAGTTCTCTTGAGTTTTCCATTGGAGAAGATCCTAGAAGAGAGATGCTTGCCTATCTTGGAGTAATGATTCACACTTTTCAATCATAGTTTAATAATTTCCTGGCCTGAAAAAAAATTATAGTCTTATATTCTTTTCTCTATTTCTGGTCTCTTTCATGCTAGGGAAGATAGTACGGTCTTGAAAACTACTGAATGATTAGCGGCCACAGAACAAAGACAAGCCACAAAATAAGATGGAGGTAACATTAAGGAGCTGGCACTGGACTCGAGTGTCTGCATTTCAAGAGCATCTTGATTATAAGATTCCCTTGTATTTTTTAAACCAATAAGTATCAGTGGTAAATTGAACTCCAATGGCAAGAGTTTGTTGCAGCTAATAATAATAATAATAACTGACTTCTGGAGAGGAAAGTTATGTATGGAATTTATTACATATTTTAAAAAAACAAGAAGTCTGAAATAGAAATTCATAATTTCATGCACAATGCCCCATGTATATGAAAGTTTAAGTTTAAGAAAAATTAATTTTTAAATGATAAGAGGTTCCAAATGATAAAAAAAGAACTGTTACTATTTTGCAAAAATGACTTTTTATGATTCAATTATCTTTTCCTTTATGAGTTTGTATGCTATACCATTTGGTTAACGTATGTTTATTTTTTATATTAATTCCTTATCTGTGTTTCCTTTAAGTATAGTTTGTCACTCTTGATATTGTGAATTTTTATTTTTCTGTCTGATAGCATGACTGTGACTTCTGCTTTTCCTTAGGGGGAAAGAAGTAGGAGGGTTCTGAATCATTTTAAAGTACAGTTTCTCTATCTCTCTTGATACTGTGAATTTTTATTTTTCTGTCTGATAGCTTGACTGTGACTCCTGCTTTTCCTTAGGGGGAAAAGAGTAGGAGGATTCAGAATCATTTGATACATAGTCCCAGCTTCTCATTTTCAAATTATACATGAATAAACTGACAATTATATAGTACTTTAAAATTTACAAACTTTATGTGTATTTTCATATCCAATCCTTGTAACACCCTTGTGAAGGAGCTAATACCATAAATTAGACTTTCCAAGCTTTGTCTTTCTTAACATCCAAAAGGCACTAGCTCTCTATTAGAAAGATTGAGTGCTTCTATCAATATAACTATTCTCAAAAATACATCCTGTGCTTTGCAGCATCACTGTTACTGAAATGAATGTGGTAGCATGTGTTTGGTCAAAATTATTGATTAAGCCTTTTTACTGGGGTTTCTTTGTACTTGGCAATTAGTATTTATTTAACACTGTGCTCAGGTGCCTATGAAAGATAGAAGAGAAGGTTATCATAGGCTTTAAATGATCAAATATCATTAATCTGTGAGAGGCTGTGCTACTTGTATAATGGAAAGCATAGTGGATTCATGGAGGCTGAAGACCTGAGGTCAAAATCACATAATCTCTTAGAACCACAATTTTCTTATTTCTAAAATGGGAGTAAAACTACTTTTACTACCTACCTCACCAGCTTTGCAAAAAACTTTGAAATCTTTCAATACCACATTTATGTGAAATTACTCTATTAATATTTTCCCAGAGGGTACAGCATAAACAAAAATAATTAAATACTAAATGGAGGGGCAAGAAGAGGAAGGTAGAAGAAGTGGGGCTGGAAGGAAGAGAGGTCGAAAGACATAAATAAAGAACAAATTTTTAGTCTCATATGGATTCCTAGAACTAGAAGAGAATAATAGCTGGTAATCAATTTGTCTAGGACAAAGAGGAGGAATGATATAAAATAATACTGGAAAGGTAGGTTGTAGGGGAGTTTAAATGCTAAGCTGTAGAGTTTTGTATTTTATTCCAGAAGCAATAGGGAGCTACTGAAAATTTTTGAGCAGGGGTGTGACATGGTTAAAAAAAAAAAAAAAAAGTGCTTTAGAAAGATCAATTTGACAGTCTCCATTCTGTTTCTAATTCTGGCCCCAACTAGATGCTTAACCATGAGTTAATAATATCATCTCCTGCACCTTAATTTCCCCATATATCAAATTTGATGGATAATACTTGCCTTTACAACCTTAAAAGAATGTTGTGAAGATATAATCATAAAATCATGCATGTGAAAATCCTTTTTAGGAGTACCGTGCCAAAGGAGGAAATGGCTTGGGGGGCAGGGAGAGACCAGAAGGAGGGTGATGTAATGGGAAAAGGGCCAAGACTTGGGAAACTTGGGTTGAAATCCCAAATCTATGGACTTGGGCACATTTTCACATCTTTCTACAGCTCAGTTTCCTTCTCTTTAACATTGAGAAATTGATGATAGCACTGGCTACATATCACAGGACTATAAGTCAATCAATAAGCATTTATTAAGTGCCTACTATGTACCGAGGATTGGGCTAAGCCCTGTGAGCACAAAGAAAGGTGCAAAAGATAGTCCATGCTCTCAAAGACCTCACAATCTCACCAATAATGTGTAAAGTACATGGAACCTCAGAGGACTGTACAAATGTGGATTATTATTGGTTTGTAAGGCAGCAAACCAGTTTGTGTTTTATGTGTGCAGGTGGCTGGAGAATCCTGTTGCTTTCCACTAAACTAATTAGTCTATTCTAGAATCATATTTGAACCAGCCTTAATTCCTACATCCTTCTTGTCACTCAGGTTCATTTCCTTGGAGTCATCTCTGACTCTTTCCTGTTCCTCTTCCCTCGTATCTAAACAAATGTCAAAAATTTTTTTTGTTCTTTTCTCCACAACTTTTTTTCGCATCTATCCCTCCCTACTTTGTCTCTATTCACCTCATGTCAGACCCTCATCTTCCCTTTTTTGCAATAGGCATTTAATTAGTCCTCCTTCAAGGGAAAAGGACCCACATAATGCAAAAATGTTTGTACCAGCTCTTTTTGTGGCAACAAAGAATTGGAAAATGAGTAGATGTTCATCAACTGAGGAATGGCTGAATAAGTGGTGGTCTATGAAGGTAATGGAATATTACTGTTCTATAAAAAAGTGATGAACAAGCTGATTTAGAAAAGCCTGGAAAGATTTACACAAACTGGTGCTGAGCAAAACAGGCAGAACCAGGAATAATACATTATGCACAATATACAACTATGAGAGACTTGGTTCTTCTTAGTGGTTCAGTGATCCAAAGCAACCCCAATAGACTTTGAACAGAAAATGCCATCTTCATCCACAAAAAGAACCATGGAAATTGAATGTAAATCAACACATGCTATGTTTACTTTTTTTTTTTCCTCTACCATGGTTTTCCCCTTTTTCTCTTCCAACACGATTCATAAAGCAATGTGTATTAAAAATAAATAAAATTTAAAAAATTAAACTCTTACTAAATAAAAAAAAATTAATCTTTCAGGCCCTCCCCTCTCTAATCCAAATGTGGGAACTCATTTTGTATAACAATTGTCAAATTAATATTCCTAAAAAAGCACTCCCTCCAACTAAGAAAACTTTTTTTATTTCAATTTTATGTTCACTTTCAAATGATCTCCTTTCCCTTCTATCTAATATTACAAATATTGATAGTTATACAAAATAAGTTCCCACATTTGGTTTTATTCCGAGAAAGAATGAGAAAAAAGGGGAGGGCAGGGGCGGGGAGGGATATGATATCATTTTTCATTAGGAACCTGTAGAGTTAGGGTTGGTCATTGTCTTACTCAGAAATCTTTAGTGGACTCTCTGTTTCCTCTAGGACAAAGTACAAAATCCTTAGCTTGACATTTAAGGTCCTTCATAGTCTGGTTCCCACCTAACCTTTCAGTCAAACTGGATGGCTTACATGAATGACATCCAACACGCCTTTGCACAAGTGTTCCCTCATGTCTGGAATGCCTTCCTCATCTGCTTTTTTTTTTTTTTTTTTTTTTTTAAATCATGGTTCAGGTTCACCTTTTACTTGAGGTCCTTCTTGATTCTTTTAATTATTAAGACTCTTTCCCTTTTATTGAAATTACTTTCAATCAAGCCTGGAAAAACTTACATGAGCTAATGTAAAGTGAAGTGAGAAGAACCAGGAGAACACTGTATATAGTAAAAACATTATATAATGAGCAACAATAAACAACTTAGCTACTCAGCAATATAGTGATCCAAGACAATTCCAAAAGACTCACGAAAAATACTGTCTACTTCCAGAGAAGGAACTGAAGGAGTTTAAATGCAGATTGAAGCATGTTATTTTATTTCCCTTTTAAAAATTTTGATCTGTTCTTTTCTTTCACAAAATGACTAATATGGAAATACATTTTACATGATTGTACATATACAATGTATATCAAATTACTTGCCAACATCTTAGGAATGTAAAAAGTGAGGGTGAGAGGGAAAACATTTAGAACTCAAAATTTTTTTAAGGAATGTTAAAAATTATCTTTATGTGTAATTGGAAAAAAATAAATTGCTATTAACAAAATAAAAAAGAAATTATTTTCAATCAATATACTTTGTATAGACTTAATTAAATATCCATGTCCCCTCCCCTTCCTTAGAATATGAGTTCCTTGAGGGAAGAAACTTTTTCTTTTTTCTTTTTTTTTTCTTTTTTTCTTTTTTTTGGATAGAGTGTGAGTTTTTGTATCCTCAGTGTTTCATACAATACCTTGTCTTTCCAGTCACTTGAGACATGTTTACTGAATTGACTTGTCTATCACTAGTTGCTTCTGATACTTATTGACTATGGACCTAAACCCCCTAAAATTTGTTACAATATTTCATTTTTTCTCTGTGTTTTAGTGGATCTTGATTATTACTAGCATTACAGACTGGTCAAGAGCCATCCTGGGTTTTCCAACATTTAATCATTTAATTCATAGTAGCACTTTCTGCAGAGAACTTGCCTCACCTTATTCTGGGCCACTCTAATTAGCTTTGGACTTGCCCTCTGGCCTCTGCAGCAAAAGCTGGGATGCACACCATGGTTTAAGTACCAGACAATTAAGAAAGGGAAAAAACTGTGTATTATCCAGGATCCCAGCTATTAAGTGCTTGAGACAGGATTTGAACACAGATTCTTGATTTCAGGTCCTGTAAATCTCTTTGCTGTACCATACTCTTTAAAAAAAATTTTTTATTATAGCTTTTTATTTTCAAAACATATGCATGGATAATTTTTCAACATTGATCCTTGCAAAACTTTGTGTTCCAAATTTTGCCCTCCTTCTTCCCACTCCCTCCCCTAGATGGCAAGCAATCCAATATGTGTGTGTGTGTTACATAACATAGATATGTTAAATCTAGTGTGTATATGTATATATACACATACATGCATATTTCCACAATAATCTTGCTGCACAAAAAAATCAAGATCAAAAAGGGAAAAAATGAGAAAAAAACAAAATAAAATGCAAACTACAAAAAGAGTGAGAATGTTATGTTGTTCCCACAGTCTTCAGATGGTTCTCTTCATCACAAGATCATTGGAACTAGCCTCAATCACATCATTGTTGAAGAGAACCATGTCCATCAGAATTGATCATCATATAGTATCGTTGTTGCCGTGTATAATGATTTCCTGGTTCTGCTCATTTCGCTCAGCATCAGTTCATGCAAGTCTCTCCAGGCCTCTCTGAAATCATCCTGCTGGTCGTTTCTTACAGAGCAATAATATTCCATAACATTCATATACCATAATTTATTCAGTTATTCTCCAATTGAAGGACATCCATTCAGTTTCCAGTTTCTAGCCACTACAAAAAGGGCTGCCACAAACATTCTTGCACATGTGGATCCCTTTCCTTCCTTTAAGATCTCTTTGGGATATAAGCCCAATAAAAACACTGCTGGGTCAAAGTGTATGCACAGTTTGATAACTCTTTGAGCATAGTTCCAAACTGCTCTCCAGAATGTGTATCATACTCTTAAAGGGATAAAGAAACAATCAATCCCTGAAAGTCAGATTTGGAGCATAGAGGAACAGCACTTATATTGCCGACTTCCCAGTATAGACCATCTATCATCTCTGAATTTTTGCAGTTTCAACCATCTGATTATCTTGTTTCAATCTTTTTTCCTTCTAATCCATTCTACACATTGCCACTTGTTTGTTCTTCTTAAATATCAACCAGCACTGATCACTCTCACACTTAGCGCTACAAAGAAGTCGGAAGTCTTAGCTGGCATTCATAATTGTGTATAGTTAAGACCTCACCTCTCTGATTTAACTTCCACAGTTCCAACCCTACCCTTCTAAGCCACGCTGGGCTGTTCTTTGTTCCCAAGGGTTCCATGAGGGTCCCTCATTTTATTCATGTCCTTATGGTATATGTCCGCTCCCTCCCCTTCCCAAGCCCCAAGACATACAAAAGAACTTTTCCACTTACCTAAATCTTACTCTTTTTACAACATGCAAGCTCCATCTCCATCTCCACAAAGGGTCTTCCAGATATTCCAACCTTTAGCAATTTCCTTTCCTAGAATTTCCATGGTTCTTGATGCCTCTACTATTTTTTAAATTTAATTTATTTTTATTTATACAGTACATGTATAAATTTCACAATCATTTAAAAATAAAATATAGTTTAACTGTATCCGTTTTCTATCTTTTTTTCATTGAGACAAAGTATAATTTTAAGTTAATATAGTTATGACAGTGATAGACTAAATCAGATATCTAAAAATAAAACATTAGATGACTAACAAACTACAGTATCTTTACTTTGTTTTTTTTTTGTCAATAAGTCAAAGAATACAATCAGAAAAACTGAAAATGCTAAATGTCTGTTTATTGATAATGTGAGAATCATATTATTTAACTTGAAAATGTTTTGATTAATAGTTTATTTGAAATATCCTCTCTTTGATTAAATAATTGACAAAGCAAAACGTTGGGTACCTGAACAGCAAACAAATTTAGCCCTACCTGAAAAATTATATTGTAATGGTCATGATAACAGAAAGTTCAAAAACACTCTTTGCTTTTTCAGAATTCTTAATTCCCTTCCTAGTTCTCCAGTAAACTAAGGACACACACACACACACACACATACACACACACACACACACACACACACACACACACCCCAGTGAGATAATTTATATAGCAGAAATATACCATACTAAAACCATCAGGGACTTAAGAACTACCTCAATGGAAGATGAAACTATATTTATCCATTTTATTATGTTGTGCTCTTCTTAAGATCACATATAAGAATGTTGTGCTTCATTTTTAAGAGCAACCACAATCCCTCGCTAGAAACTAAATACTTCAAATTCAAATTTAATAGGATGCTTCTACTGTTGACTTTCCATTTGGCATATTTTGCCTTGTGCTGTTATGTCTTTCCAAATATATATTCTGTTTTCCCAAGGAAATTATAAGCTTCTTGAGAGCTGGAACCTTTTTTTTTTCAAAAATAATTGCATTTTGTATACATATATTCAACTTGTCAAGTATTTTAATATAATTAACATGTAGTAGACTTCCTGCCATCTAGGGGGAGGGGAGGGGACTGGGGGGATAATTTGTAAAGGAAAACTTTGTAAAGATCAATATTGAGGAACTACCCATACATATGTTATGCAAATAAAAAGCTTTAATAAAAATTTTTTAAAAATAAAACAAACAAAAAATAATAATTGTATTTTAACATTTATTTTTTTTAATTTGAGTTTTCATTTTTTCCTTACCTCCTCTACCTGTTGAGAACACAAGCAATGTGATAGGAATTTTAGATATAAAGTCATGCAAAACATTTCTACATAAGCCATGTTGCACACCCCCCAAAAAAAGTCAAGAAAAAGGAAAAAGTCATTGAATCTGCACTTAAGAATTTATCAGTTCTCTCCCAAGAGATAGATAACATGTTTCATTGTGATTCCTTTGGAATTATCTTAGATTGTTATATTGATTAGAACAGTTAAATCTTTCAAAGTTGATCATTGTTAGAATATTGCTCATTCTCCAATTGATAAATGATCAAAGAATAGGAACAATTTTCAGATGAAATTAAAACCATTTCTAGTCATATGAAAAGGTGCTCCAAATCACTATTGATCAGAGAAATGCAAATTAAGACAACTCTGAGATACCACTAAACATTTGTCAGATTGACTAAGATAACAGGAAAAGATAATGAGGAATGTTGGAGGAGATGTGGGAAAACAGACACTGACACATTGTTGGTGGAACTGTGAATGGATCCAACCATTCTGGAGAGCAATTTGGAACTAGGCTCAAAAAGTTTTCAAACTGTGCGTACCCTTTGACCCAGCAGTGTTTCTATTGGGCTTATATCCCAAAGAAATCTTAAAGGAAGGAAAGGGACCTACATGTGCAAAAATGTTTGTGGCAGCTCTTTTTGTAGTGGCTAGAAACTGGAAACTGAAAGGATGCCCATCAGTTGGAGAATGGCTGAATAAATTATGGTATATGAATGTTATAGAATATTATTTTTTTATAGGAAATGATCAGCAGGATGATTTCAGAGAGACCTGGAGAGATTTGCATGAACTGATGCTGAGTGAAATCAGCAGAATCAGGTGATCAATATACACAGCAACAACAAGACTATGTGATGATCAATTCTGAAGGATGTGGCTCTCTTCAACAATGAGATGATTCAGACCATTTCTAATAGACTTGTGATAGAGCCATATACATCCAGAGAGAGGGTTGTGGGGACTGAGTGTGAATCACAAGATAGTATTTTCACCTTTTTATTGTTTGCTTGCTTTTTTCTTTCTCATTTTTTTCCTTTTTGATCTGACTTTTCTTGTGCAGTATGATAAATGTGTAAATATGTATAGAAGTATGCATGTTTAACATATATTGGATTACTTGTTTCTAGGGGAGGGTGTGGAGGAAAGAGAAAAAAATTAAACAGAGGTGCAAGGGTAAAAAGCTAGTATTTAAAAAACAAAGAATATTGCTGTTATTGTGTACAGTGTTTTTCTGGTCCTGCTCATTTCACTTTGCATCAGATAAGGTTAAGTGTTCCCCAAGTTTTTCATTTCTCATAGCACAGTAATATTCTATCAATCACAATCAAATACTACACTTTGTTACTTCTTTGTACCTTTTGTCTGACTCAGTAACCTACTCCTAGACTTTGAGTATATGTTTGGTGAAGTTGATGTCTAAATGATTTACTGCTTTTAGATGGAAGGAACTTGCTTTGGGCAAATGCAAATATTCACAGAACTCATTTGTTGGTCTCTATTTTAGTCTCCTGGAAGTCAGTCCATGGAGGTTAAGGAAAAACCACTGATGAATCCACTGCTTTGTATTCATGCCCCTGGAAAGGAGAAATATTGTTCCTGGAGACTGAATCATGATCTTTGAGTGGAAGGAGCTGTTTTTACGATTGTGGAGGAGAAAGTGTTTGCTTTTTGTTGTTGTTGTTAAACGTTTGTTTTTCTTAGCTTTAAAATTTCTTAGAATTTAGTGAGTTCTCTCACCCAGTAGAGTTAATTAATGGTCTCTAATGGAACTCTCCTTGGGGGTCTAAAACTCTGATACCATAAATAGCACTGGGTTTGAAATTATTCCTACATATCAGTAGGTGGGAAAAGGGGGATTGGAATTAGGTTGAAAATCAAGTTGGGAATATTTATTCAGTTCATGCCAGGCACCAAAGCTTTTATGATTTTATCAGTTTTTGTACTTTAGCTTCCCTAATGAGAATAAAGCTGTGAGACAGATCCAGTGAGTGGTGAGAAGGAACTCCTTTTTTGAACCAGCCCTGGAATAATATGGTTGATATCTGGAGCAGACACATTTTTTTCTCTCCCATTACCTTCTTGAGTATAAAGAAAAGGAGTATTTCGGATTTTTTTTAAAATGCCCCACTGCCTCATAAAGTCGATTTATAACTAGGAAATTGTTTCTGGTTACTGCTGTGGGTAGGGAGAAGTGAGGGAAAGATTTCATCCCTTTTCTCCAAACTTGGTCATCAGTAGGACCATGGCTACACATGAGAACAAGACCTGTTTTGGGACCGTGGTGAGCTCCAGTTGGCCCACAAGGCTCAGTAGTATGCATTTTGAACATAGTTTTCCCTGCTGTGGAGGCAGCCAGATATAGCTGTTTCTAGTTGGATGGTGGTGAGTGAAATGGCCCCAGAGACATCTGGAAATGGCATGTTGCCTTGGGGGCTTTTTTTTGGAAATTTTGTTTATTTTACTAAACAGATATCCAAGTTACTAGCCTTGTCATGACCCCAAATCCCTAACTTTCTATTGGTGTTCTCTCTCATGCCTTCAAATTGTTATGCTGGTAAGCTGAGAATTTCCATTCTGCTCCATTTTTTTGGTCATCTGTCCTATTCTGCCTCTAGCAGTGGGTTCCATGTTAACCAAAGGTAATCTAAGCCTGAGGAAAACTTCTCTGAAGCTTCTGCCTTTTAGTGGTTTCCAGGACCCAGATCAGAAAAAAAAAAAATTTAGCTAAATTAGTTTCCTTAAGAATAGAAAGGTTCTTAACCTGGGGTCCATAAATTTTTATAACTATTTTGATAATTGTGTTTCAATATAATTTACTTTGTAATCCTCTATGTTTTAATTTATATATTTAAAAATATTATTCTGACTGTGGGGAGTGAATGTGGATCACAATATAGTATTTTTTACCTTTCTGTTGTTGTCTGCTTGCTTGTTTTTTTTCCTCTCTCTTTTTTTTCTTTTTGATCTGACTTTTCTTGTGTAGTATGATAAATGTGGAAATATGTTTAGAAGAATTGCACATGTTTAATCTATATTGGATTTCTTGATGTCTGAGTGTGAGAGGTGGGGAGAGAAAAATAGGGGACACAAGATTTTACAAGGGTGAATGTTGAAAACTATCTTTGCATGTATTTTGAAAAATAAAAAGCTATTATTAAAAAATAAATTATTTTACATGAAAAAAATTATTATTCTTTAAAGAGATCCAAAGTTTCACCAGATAGTATATCAATGATATAAAAAAGTTAAGAACCTAATTTAATTTACCCATATTTCCCAAATTATGGGAAGGATAATTATGGATGGGATGGGGTGGGGGAACTTTGGATGAAATTTTGAAACTTGAGATCACTGCTATTCCTGGAAAATTAAAATAATGCAAATTTCCCCTACTACTCCCATGTTATTTGCCACATACCTTACTCAATATTTGAAGGGACCATTACAAGGAGGTCCATCGTGAGGAATACTGGAGAAAGAGAATACATAATCCTCGCCTTCTGAGAATTTAAAGTTAAGGGCATAAACTTACATGCAAAGAACGCTTAGAGAATAGTCTTAAGGATGCTCCAACATTGTTTAAGTCTATGAGAGAGCAGAAGGATGAAAAACTTCCGATTTTTTCAGAGAGGGACTTTAAAGTAAAAAACCAGGGAAATGAGCAGGGGACCTTTTGTAACACCATAATACAGCAACACTCAGTACTTTGTTTGGGTGTGTAAGGTTCTGTAAAGAGAAATGTTGATGGTGGAGGAAGAGGGAGTGAAGGGTTGTAGGCTACTTCAGAATAGAAACACCTGTTCTTCCTAGAGATGGAAAGAGCCTCCTGAATGCCAGATTTGGAAAATACCCAGTGGAGCCATCCCCTTTCCATGATAAATGAGCATGGAGAAGGTAAATCTTCCAGGGGCCTGGGAAGCTGAACCTGGTGTTCTGGGAAGGGAGCCAGGAACTAAAGGATCAAACAGCAGAGGGGACCCCCTGGTCTCACCCTGAGTCCGGGCAGATGATCCAGAGCAGCTGACTATGATAAGAACTTAGGGTCAAGTCTTACCTTGAATTGTCCACAGGCCATTAAAGGTGGTCAGAAGTCTTTAATGATAGACCTCATGACCACAGGACAGGCCCTTTGAAGAAAAATGTTTTCTAGGAAAAGGCAACCTTATAAAACAAATTCATGATTATTAGAATTTCAAAATTGTTTAATGTCAGTAGAAATTTTAATCTCACATTTTTGTGACTCGTGTCCTGGGAAATCCCACATGTGGAAAGTGAAAAGAGCAATATCTGTGGAATCAAAGAACCTGGGACCAATTCCGATTTAGATATTTACTAGTTATTTGATCTTTAGCAAGTCAATGCCTCAGCCAGAAAATAAAGTTGTACTATATCAGATTGCTTGTGGTCTTGTGGAGGAGAGTGAGGAATGAAGGGAAGGAGAGAGAAAAATTTGGAGCACAAAGTCTTACAAAAATAAATGTTGAAAACTATTTTATGTATATTTGGAAAAAATAAAATACTTTTGAGAAAAAAATAAAGAGGTTGTATCTGATGGCCTGTAAGGGTTCCTTTCAGTTCTAAATACATCTCTGTTGCCAAATGTTCAGCTACACCACAGACATATAGTAGGTGGCTTATGTTGCCTCTTGGTTTAAGTTTTCCTTTAGTCAGGAACCATCCTGTCCTAGATGAAGTGTCAGCCTGGGGTCAGAATGTCCAAAGTTTCAAAAAAAGATCCTCTAGAAATTGGAAACCTGCTTCCAGATTAGGATCACATAACCCGTAAAGACTGATCTTGCTCTCCATAAGAAAACTCCAGAAAATAATTTGAAAATAAAATAAGAAAAGATTGAAACAGTTTCTTCTGAGAACAGTCTTAATGTAATACTCAGTAAATAAATGGTTTATGTTATGTATCATAAAAGTTCAAAGGAATTTCACATGTACTATCTTATTTTCTCTTTAAAAACAAAACAAAACTAAGATGTGGTTGTCTTGAGATAAGGTTGAATTGGGAGTATTTTAGGTAAAGAAACTGGGAAAGGAAAGAGATAAAAATTTCCCCAGATTCGCATTGCTGATTAGGACTAAGAATATCAGGTTTTGTTTTTTTTTTTTTACTCCCATGCTTGGACAAAACTAGATCTGTTTCTTCCTCCTTCCCTGGCCATGCCTTTTTTTTTCCCTGAGGCAATTGGGATTAAGTGACTTGCCCAGGGTCATACAGATGAGATCAAATTTGAATTCAGGTCCTCCTGACTTCAAGGCTGGTGTTCTATCCACTGTGCCACCTAGCAGCCCCTGGCCGTGCCTGCCTTTCTTGACTTTAAGGGTCACACTGCAGGGCTGATCTCAAGGCACAACAAATATGATCATATATTTGTGCCCAGCAGAGAGAGATGGCTTTTTAATCAAAATCAATCAATATTTATTAAGCATCCACACTGACAGATACTGGGCTAAGCACTAAAGAAATAAAAATTTAAAAAAAAGCAAAAGACAATTCCTGTCCTTCAATTGCATTGTGTGTGTATACCATTTCACAAACCCCAAATGCTTCCCCCAACTTCCGTCACTCTCACCTTAGAGAGAGCGTAATAATCATTACATCCTACTAAACTTTCTTTTGTCTACCCTGAGCAATACCTTCATGGTGCCATAGTATAGCACAATCTGTCTGCAAATCCAAACCAGATTAAAATGTAATTGAGAAATATTTAACAAAATAATTTAAAACAGTAAAACTTAGATAACATCGTATTTTAAGATTAAGTCACGCAACTTTCAGGGAGCTTACATATGGATTAATAGCCCCAATTTTTATTTGGGGTTTCACAACTGTACAAGAAGTATAGTGTGCTGAGGATCTAACTTACAGTCAAACTTAGTGTGATTCCTTTCAGGCCCTAGGCTCATGGCTTGATGCTTATTTGCATGGTAGTAGGTGCTTGGTTTTGTTTGTTGCAATCTTTTCTGAATGAAGCTCCTAGAAAATGTGTATGATATATTTTTACCATGTTTAACATATATTGGATTACTTGCCATCTAAAGGAAGAAATGAGGGAGAAAAATTGGAACACAAAGTTTTTCAAGAGTCAATGTTGAAAAATTATCCTTGCATATGTTTTGAAAATAAAAAAGCTTCAAAAAAAAAAAAAAGAAAGAAAGAAAATGTGTATGTCTTGGACTGAATGGCACTCACTCCCTTATCTTGATCTTCTGGCAGGCATCTCCTCATCAGATTTGCTTTGTCATTCTGGCTGCTTCCGTCACCACGTGGGTAAAACGGGCACCCTACAAACATGGCAGACGAAGATCTTATTTTCCAACTGGAAGGCATTGACAATAACAGGTCACTTCACTCCCATCATGCTGGCTTTCCTGACGATGACAGTGATGGGGAGGATGGCTACTACATCTGCCCCCTCACAGACGACCCTGGCTCTAACAAGATGGCTAATTCCAAGGTCTCTGACTACTATAGCAACTTAACCAAGAATGAACAATATGGATCCAATTGTTCTCCTGGGAGTTCCTTCCATTTTAAAGTGAGTATCTTCTTGGGAATGATGTGGGAGGCCACTTAGGGTATAGTGCTCCTATTAATTACTTCAATTAATTAATTAAATGGCCAAGATTAGAGATTTAGGGGGAACTCTGTGCTTGGGGATTATAAATCTTGAAGACAATTAAGGTATTTATCTTTCTGGGTAGGGTTCCTTCTCTTGAAGGGTTTGAAATTTCTCTTAAAACCCATGAAATTCTCTCCTACCCAACCCTCTCGAAAGTTGTTGAAGTAATGGCACCATGTCAGGATCAGATCTTAGCTTTCCTAGAGTTCCAAGGCTGCTTGAGGTGTGGATGTTAAAAATTAAATACAGCTCTGTGGCTGGTTATTAAATTTGAGGGCCAGATTGGGGGGGGGGGAGAAAGCAGCAGGTAATCCAAGCCCACCGGTCCGGACTTCCTGGGGACCAGCCCTTGCTCTTAGTGGAGGAGTGATGAGGCAGGGACCCAAGAGGCTGGTCAAAGATGGAGTCCTGTTTATTTCAAGTCCCCTCAGCCCTTAAATACCTTAGCACGATTACACCACTCCAGCACACTGAGCATGTGCTAACTAGTACAATTATATCACTGCACCACACTGAGCATGTGCTAACTAGTACAGTTACATCACTGCACCACACTGAAGATGTGCTAACTAGTACAATTACATCACTGCACCACACTGAGCATGTGCTAATTCTAAGCCCCTTGCTGTTAATATGTAAATGCTTCTCCTACGGTAAGTATCCTTGCTTCAAGTAGAACACAGGTTGTCACTGCCTCCTGACTTATCAGGAAGGGTGAGAGCCCTTAGGGGAGATGGGGGCTGAGCCAGGCATTGTCAGCAGGTTCCCTCTGGGTTGAAGGTCTTATACCTCACCCAGAGTTCCCCTACTGTCTGTGGCCCTCTACACAAGCCCCATACAGAAAGGCAGTCCCAACAAGTGGCCATGCTTTGTGGTGGGCCTGGTCTTTCGACCTGTTTGCTTGAAGACCTCCAAGGTCTCCATTTCTCAGGGCAGGCCCGTTTCACTTTCGGACAAGTCTAGTTGTTAGGACATTTTCAAAATTAAATTTGCTTCTTTTCAATTTGTGCTCATTGCTCCTGGATCTGCTCAGGGCGATTTTTTTTTTTCCATTTTCATTGATGGTGATGGGCAAAATCATTTTGTACTTATAAAGTGTGGTTCTAAGTTTCTTTCTAGATGAGATAAATAAAAATGCCTGGTAGAGCTAATTCTTGGCTGTGTGGGAAGATGTGTCAATTGTGGACTACTGCGTTTCCTGACCATTTGTCCTTGTTGCATTCCTTAGCACACTCCTGGGTAAGGAGGATCCTTACTATTTCATGGATACTATGCAAGAGCAGAGAGAAATTGTAAAATTAACTTCATCTTCAAGTTGCTGTAAATAGTAAAAGAATAAATGGAAGGAAAAGATAATATAGCCAAAAGCCCACATTTTTATCCATAGCTCATAACATATTGTCTCTTCAATTCCAGATCAGTTAAATCAATGAGTTAAACAAAACAATTACTAAAAGAAGAAGAAGGAATACTTCTACTGTAGGCCACAATTATCTTGTGCTTCCCCTCTTCCCTCCATTTCCCTTATCCCCATGTCCTTCTGCCATCCACCTTTTCCCTGCTGTCATTCATCTTGTATAAAACCAAGGAGACTTATAATAGGGTTTTTTTTTCATTTCATAAAATTTATTTATATATTTTACTCTGGTTTTCTTTCAAAGTAATAACATGGGAATGGGGGCAAGAGGATGACACAATAACCTATATTTTGATGTTGACTCTATTTAGACCATTGTCTCAGTTGTGGATAGAAAATAAATTCCTAATAAACTTATTAAATAAAATAATGTAGATAAGATAGATGGATTTGCTCATGTGAATACTTAAAAATTCTTTCTAATGGAAACCAAATATAATCAAAAGAAAGGCAACAGATTAGGGAAAGAAATTTCCATGATAAATATATTCAAAGCTTGCAATCCAGAAATTGTTCCAAACTCATAAGGACAACACCCAGTCCACAGTGAATTAGTGGTCAAAGAATATAAGCAAGCCATCTATAAAAGAGGAAGCACAAGTTACTTCTTAAAAGAATGTTCATTTTCAGTAATACTCAGAGAAATGTATGTTTAAGCAACAACTTCACTTATAATCACCAGAATTTTTAAATGGACAGATATTGAAAGAGATATGTGTTACAAGCTTAAACCTATGTTGATGATGGAGTTGCAGATTGGTGAATAGCCTTTACCCAGTAATTCTGTTAAAGTAATTTATTTCTTAATTGAAAGGAGAAGCAACTTTTAAATAAAAAAATATTGTTTATAACAGTGAGAAAACTAAGAATAACCCAAATTTGCAGTTAAATTAGTTGAAAAAAATGTGGTATTTTCTTATAATCAATGGGTACAACCAGCACTATTAAAATGACAAAGTATGTTTTGATGGGTCCATGATTTCATTTAGTGTGACTAGTTCAAGGAAATAGGGATATATTTTTACAAGAAATAATGTGGAGCAAATAAAAGTAGAATTAGCATAACAGGAGACATACTGGCTATAACTATTAAAAAAATTATTCATGTATACTGATGTGACTATACAAAGAGATTATAATGGGGCACAATGGAATAACTGATAGATTTTTATTAGTATGTTACATTATCTGTTTTGTAAATAGTTTTGAACATGTAGTTTAAATTAAACTATGTTTAGTTCATAATTAAAACTATTTTGGAAAAAAAAAATGATTGAATGAAAGGAGAAAGTTGAAACTAACGGCTAGAATGGGAATTTCAGCTGTCCATGAGATTTTTGTCCATAATGATAACTAACTTGATTTAATTTTGAAAATAGAAATTTCATCAACTCCCAATTATCCGTCTGTAGGCAGATGATTTTCAGAGCTATTTGTCCAGCCATAACATCCATTCTGACTTTTATTCTCAAATTTCTGACTGCCTGTTGGCTGTCCCTTAGACATCTTAAACTCAACATGTCCCATACTAAAATTATTATCTTCCCCCACACTCACCTTCCCTTCTTTCTAACTTCTTTTATTGTTGTTAAAGGTACAACATGCTCCCAGTCAACCAGGCTCAAATCTTAGGGGTCATCCTCAACTCATCCTCAACTCTTACTCTTGCCCCTCAAATCCATTCCATTGCCAGGTCTTCTCATTTCTACCTTTGTGACCCTCACTACTTCACACCTAGACTATAGAAATAACCTTCAGGTTTATCTTCTTGTCTCAGCTATTTTTTTCACTAAAGCCTGTCTTCCATTCACCTAGTAAATTGATTTTCTTAAGATACAGATCCGCCCCTATCACTTCCCTAGTCAACAAACTCTCCAGGATCCACTATAAAATTCTCTGTTTGGTATTCAGAACTTTGCATAACCTTCTCCCTACTCCTACTTTACTCCCTGCTTTTTACTCTTCAGTCTAAGGACGCCTTGCAGTTTGCTCGGGAAGAGCACCTCTCCACTCTGTACTCTTGCTGGCTAACCCCTGTGCTTGGAACTCTCTTTTCTTTACTTTTATCTCCTGGATTCCTCCAAGACTCAGCTAAAGCCTCTTCAGGGACCTTTCCCCTCTTCTTTAATCTCAGTACTTTTCTTTTAAGATTATCTTCAAAGTATCCTATACAGATGGTTTGCCTATAGTTGTTTGCATGGGACTTAAGAGCACAGATTAACTTTTTTTGTGTGTGTGTCTTCATGACACATGTAGATATTAGATAAATGCTTGTTTGCTAATTTACTGGCAAATAGGAATAACATTTCCATGACCTATCTCACAAGTTGTCTTGGGGCAAGTGATTTATAAATCTTAAAACATTTTATAAGTAGAGATGATGATGATGATGATGATTATTATTAAATAATAGCCACAGTGGCAAATTGGCTTGGGCTCACAGCTATTAAAACAGATGATACCTGGGTTAAAAAGCAGTGTTTAACAACCAGTTTTCCTTTTTAAAAAAGCATTTTTAATAAGTAGAAGTTATTATTATTATTATTAAGTAATAGTCACAGTGACAAATTGACTTGGGTTCCCAGCTATTAAAACAGATGGTATCTAGGTTAAAGTGCAGTGTTTAACAGCCAGCTTTCCTTTTTTTTAATTTCTTTTATGCTTTTTGCTGAGGCAATTGAGGGTAAGTGACTTGCCCAGGGTCACACAGCTGGGGAATGTTAAGTGTCTGGGACCAGATTTGAACTTAGGTCCTCCTGAGTTCAGGGACGGTGCTCTATCCACTGCGCCACCTAGCTGCCCTGCAGCTGGCTTTCTTTTTAAAAAATGTATTTGTATTTGTGTGTTTGAATATGTGTGTATGTGTATTTGTTGTTCAGTCGTGTCAATCATGTCTGATTCTTTGTGATCCCATTTTGTAGTTTTCTTGGCAAAGACTAGAGTGGTTTGCTATTTTCTTCTCTGGCTCATTTTATAGATGAGGAAACTGAGGCAACCAGAGTTAAATGACTTGTTCAGGGTCACACAACTAGTCAGTATTTAAGGCTGGATTTGAACCCTGGTTTTCCTGACTCCAGGCCTGGAACTCCATATACTACACTACCTAGCTCCCCTTTTTTGTATATTTATCTGTTTATTATAAATTTTACTGATATAAAGCTTGTATGATACAGTTTAAAAATAATAAAACATACAGTATTCTTCATTGTAAATTCCAGGTAGCTAGTTGATTTTCCCAGAATGCTTTTGTTGACTTTTACCAAACTCTTGTATCTATAGCCAATTGATGGGTTGCAATTCAACCATGATTTTATAAATGAAGTTAGATCTCAATCTGCTCTTTTCCAAATATATTTATTGTCCTTAAACCTAATAAGTGATCTATTATTTAATCTATTTCTTACCTTTATATACAGGATATAGGAGTTGTTTACATTCATAAACTGAAACCTCTTTCTGCATTAACATGACCAATTACAGTAGTACTAACTTTTTTTGTATGGTTGCAGGGATTGGAATATTATTTGATTACATATTATTATCTATAAAATTCCCAAAATTGTTAAGATCAACTTCATATTTTACAATTTAACATAAATAATATGTATTTTTCATCTTTTCTCCATTGTAAAGTTAATTCTTTATAAGGCCAAGTATATTGTTCTAATAAATACCAAGAAGAACATTACATTTATTGCTTTTATTAATTAGAATGTCTTTAAACTTACTTGAATTAATGAAATCTTCAACCCAAGACTCACGCTTTCCAGTATCGATTTTCAAATTTTTCCAAAGCTCTTCGGGTCATGACTTTGACTTTTGAGTTTCCTCAAAGTTAGTTGATCTTGACTAGAATGCACTTGAAAGTAATGAAAATTCTTCAAGAATGTCAGTCATTAAAGCAAGGTCTTATAAGAAATTAATGTTAGTTATCTCTTTGCCAAATAAGAATAAAAATGAGAAAAATGAAGGATTTGCTTGATATATATATATATACATATATATATATATATACATAGCAGTAGGATCTTGTAAAGTATTTGGCACTTATTTTAGTCCCAGTATTCAATTAATTTTAATAGTTCTTTTTTATAAAGAAGTATAAATTTTAAGTTCTTTTTTTTAGCTTGATTTGATTTTTTTATTACATTGGTGATAAATAAAATAAGCTTTATCCAGAAATATTTTAAAATTATGAACTTGTATTATTTCAGGTAGTGATAATTGCAATTGACTATTTAAACATAATTTTAGGAAAATTTTCTAACAAATTTCTAATTACTTAAGACTTTCTTTTCAATACTGTAATAATACCATCAGAACAGAATCAGTTTGCTTTCAAATATTTATTATTAAAATCACATTCATTTAAAGTAGCCAATGTATCAAAAATATATTCTGCTCTGAAACTAATTCTTCTAAGGTAACAAATAGAAAAGCCTTGGTCTCCCATTTTATCCAGAATTGTCTTGATCAATATCTGGCCACTGGACCCAGGTGTCTCTGGAGGGGAAAGTGAGGGAAGTGAGCTTACACAGCCCTCCCTCCCTTAAATCCAATTCATTTGCACATCATAGTGCCATCTCCCTGATTGCCTTTGAAGAAACTCTTTTAGAAAGGACAAATAGAAACAGTAACAATATTACTCATACAAGAACTGTTAGAACTGCCTATGTTTTAACAACCAGCTCTCAAAATCCCTGATAATTTAACAATTAGCTCTAGCACACAATTGCATCTGTTGTAATCCCCATTGCAAGGGCACCAGTGCAAACTATAAAATAAAGTTCCCTTTCTCCTTAGGACCAAACCCTTTTATTTTCTGCTTTTTTTAGTTCAGGAAGTCAATTTCCTTCTGCCTCCCATTCTGCTTTGCTTGTTACCACTCCCAAATGTATGAGATCATTTTACTTTGATTGAATGGGAAGTTCTTTTGATGAGACTTTAGATTTCAGAATAGGGTGAAAAGGTTAGAAAACATTAGGAAAATGATACTATTCATTCAACTGGTTTCTTCCTTTCTTAAAAATGGTATCTTAAAATTTAAGGTTAAATAGTAATTTGGTTAAAGGTGAATGAGTCAAGAAGATGAAAATGAGCAATTTTATAGATTGAAATTTTATAGATGAGGAAACTGGAACCCCAAGAATTGATCTGATTTGCCCAAACTCTCACAGGAATTACCAAAATAGGGTTGGGATTTGAATCCAAATCCTCTGACATCAGATTTTCATAATAATTCTCATTGCATGCCCTCAGCATGAAACTGAAAAGCTCAGGACTGTGTTAAGGAATGTGTATTCCTTAACAATAATAATGATAATGATAGTAGCTCATTTTTGCAGTATGGAAGTCAGACCTACTAGCATATCTAAGACACAAACTCAGGTCTTCTGATTCAGATTGTGTTACTCTTCCACCAGGCAGCTTCTCCCTTCATAACTAAGTGGAAGTGGGGTTTCTGCCCCAGGCTCAGAGAAAAAAAGAGAAAGTGAAATTCTGAAAAATGAATTTTTATTTGCTTTAAATGTATGTCTGTTGTAATAGATTGGGGAGGCAGGGACAAGTTAAAATGAAGGATAAGGTATTTCAGCCTCTGTGTTTTCCCCAACTCATCCCCCAAGTGATGGGAATTATGGAATAGATCTGACTTTTGTCTCTACCCTACCAAGTGGAGGTTTGGTACTTGTATACACTTGGGCATTTCCTGGGTTTTTTACTCTGTGACTAGAGAAGAAATATAGTAACAAGCACACACCCTAGGGCTTCATTGATCCATTGTAAGCATAGGGGTGGGAAGTCTTGGATGTGTCAGTATTTTCATTGATAAGAGGCAGAAATAGTGCATTGGAAGCAGTTAAATGATGCAGATAGAGCATCTTCCTGGAGTCAGGAAGACCTGAATTCAGATACGACCTCAGACTTATTGCCTGTGTGACAATAGGCAAATCATTTCACCCTCTTTGCCTGAGTTTTCTCATCTGTTAAATGAGCTAGAGAAGAAAATGGCAGACCACTCCAGTATCTTTGCCAAGGATTTGATTTTCAAGACAAAAATTAAATTGTGATTTGAAATTCTTGGTTTAAAGTACTCCAAACATTGAAAAACTTTGGGGGGAAAAAGAGGAAGAGGGTTTCTAGTTCCTTCTTGTCTCCTACCCTCTAGCCATTGCTTCGGATTTTGAGACATTATCTGGATCCCTTCTGGGCTGGTATTTGCTAAAACTAAGAAGCTGTCATTCTGAACTAGTCAACACTCATTAAAATGCTTTTAGGTTCAATCTGATTTGTTTTGAACCGTGGAGCAAAAACCTATACGGTTTTCCTCAGGGGAGAGGGTGAATTCCTGCCAATAAGTAGGGAGGAAGGAAAAAGAGAGAGGAGAGAGCATTTTAGGTTTAAATACTTGGATATTATATGCCCTGAAGAGCCAGGAGAGGTAAATAAACCCATTTAGAACTCTGGTTTTTGTTGTTGTTGTTGGTTTTTGTTTTTTTGTTTGTTTGTTTGTTTGGGTTTTTTTTGGTTATTTCTCTGGCTCTCCTCCAGGGTTTCCTTGCTAGATGCTACCTTTGGGATATTACCTCATTGAGAAGCATTTATTTGTTGCCACCTGGCAGAGAACAAAGGGCATGTGTCCAGGGGCTGGAGAGGAAATGGGCTTTAAGCTGGGGGATCAGAAAAAGGGTAATGGACTAGCAAATGGGAACAGTGTGTTCTAGCAAGGGGAGATTGGGTGGTCAATCAGTTCTCCATTGGGGACTCCAGTCATGTTAATGTGAATTTCTACCAGGTAGCACATAGCTAGGTATACCTGAGTCAGTCAATACAGGATGTATTTGCTGGTTTAGTATTTTGGAATCTTGCCCCAGCATAAAATGTTCAGAGGCTTAGTAAATTCTTGGGAAGATAAAGGTTTTGTTTCACTCTATGCCCTTGTATTTGTCCAGTTTTTAGAAAGCAATTTAGAGAGAACAATAGCTACTGGCCCTAGTTTTTTTTTTTTAATTATTACTTCTTAGTTTTATTTTTATGCTTATTTCTTTGCCATAGTCATTTGCTGATACCCCCCCCCCCCTTTCGAAAAATCCTCCTTTGTAAAATTAAAAAAAGAAGAAGTAAAATTAAGGGACAAAAACCAACTGTACCTAAAAATGTAACATTCTGTACCCATAGTGATCCTACCCCCACTTCTGTATTGAAAGAAGTGTTTCATATTCAGTTCTCCAGAGCCAAGATTGTTTATTGCAGTTCATCTGAATTAGGTGTTTTTTAGTGTTATTTTCATTTATGCTATGGTAGTTGTTGAGTATATTGGTCTTCTGGTTCCGATTTCTTTATTCTGTATCTGTTTATATAATTCTTTCCACCTTTTTTTGAATTTTTTATCCAGATCACACTCGTGATTCACCTGGTGAGTTCATCAGCTTCTGTACTGTACCATTTGTACTATGATTCTCAAATTTACTTTTCCTAACCTGTCTGTTGACCTCTGATCTCAGGTTTCCAGTTGCCTTCCAGACATCTCATAATAACCTCTTTGTGCTTTAGGCTACTCTTTAAAGCTATAATTTGCAGAGAAATTACTGGTCTGTGTTGTGAGAGGAATTCCCTCACCTAAGAGTTTCCCTATACCAGTGAGGTCCCAGATACAGTCCCTGATTCCTTATCCTTCAAAAGTTCAACCTGGGGGAGCTACAGATGTGGAATATTGCATATATTTGCCTAATTCACCTGAAAGTTCATTTCACTGATCTGTTAAAAGTTTTTTTAAATTTTGTTATAAGAGATAGATAGGAAAGACATATTTGGCAATGAAAATGATGTAAAAAAATAACAAAAATTTTAATTTATTTTAATTTAAGAGTTGGCTATTGCCATTTAATGTCATCTGGACCTCTTCTTGGTTTTAGCAAGATTTTCATAAAGACTAATTAACTAAACTTGAAACCTTCACTAACCTTAAAATGGAAAGTTGTTTTCTCTCTCTGTTGAGAGAATAAAGCAGAAAGGAACTTCATATTGATATTGATGATAACAATTTTAGAAAAGTTTACACTTTCATTCATTTAAGGAGTAAAGTTTGAATCAAGTATTAAATGCTTTAGAGTTAGATTATATTATGTATTCAATATTTATGATATATTTATTTTATATTAAATTTGCTCTTTTCTAAAGGAGAGAAAGATTATTTGATAATAATAATGTTTCCTTAGGTCCATTATCATTTTCTTCAGAGGCAGGTAGCATATTTCTTTTTTTTTTTAATTAAAGATTTTTATTTGCAAAAGATATGTATGGGTAATTCTTCAACATTAATCCTTACAAAGCTTTCTGTTGCAAATTTTCCCCCCTAGTCCCCATCCCTCCCCTAGATGGCAGGAAGTTCACTACATGTTAATTATGTTAAAATATTTGACAAATAGAATATATGTATACATATTTCCACACAGGTAGCATATTTCATAATCAATCCTCTGAAATTGTGATTGACCTAATCAGAATTAATTGATTTAATTAGAACATCTTTTGAAGTCAGAGTGATAACAGGAATTGATAGGATTAAAACTTTGTAGATAGAATTGCTGTGGAAAAGGTTCTGGGTTTAAAAACAGCTCCTCAGTATTATTCAGAATAGCTAGCATTTATATAGTTCTTTAAGGCTTACAAAGTACTTCACAAATAATTCATTTTATCCTCACAACAGAGACACAGTAAATGATATTGCTATTATTATTATTATTATTATTCCCATTTTGTAGATGGGAAAATTGAGGCAGAAAGGGGGTAAGTAATTTGACCAGGATCATAGTAAGTGCCCCAAAACAGATGTAATTCAGTTCTTTCCAGTTCTATGTCTATACCATTTCATTGCCTTTTTGTGACTTTTGGTGGGGTGCATAGCCTTCTAAAGCCATAATTAGTTGGCTTAGGTTGGCTTTTGTCCTAAAAGTCATCCTAAAAGAAATATACTAATGGGATAGAAAACCATTGTACTCTAAGAAATGATAAAAGGGATGATTTTGGAGAAACTTGGGGAAATTTGTATGAATTGGCATAGTGAAATGAACATAAGATCAATTTTAACATAATAATATTGTAAAGACAAAAAACTATAGAAGACTGTAAAACTCTTAAGTCAATGACTAAACATAATTCCATTTGAGACTTGCTACCCAATCTCTAAAGAGATTTTAGGATGTAGATTGAGGTATACATTTTTGGACGTGAGCTTTGGACAAGTTTATTTTGCTTGATTTTATATGTTTCTAACAAGGATTTGGGTTTTTTTCTCAGTTGGGTGAAGGTGAGAGGGAGAGAAATCTGGTTTTCATTGATTGAAAAAATAAAATTTAATTTTAAAAAGAGAAGAAAGGCCATAAAATACATTCAAGCTCAATCACTCTTTCTAGGACAAAGAAACATTTTAGCTTCCCTGATAATTATAAGATATGTTGGAGAAGACTGATGATATATGTTTGTACTTCTGAATAAATAGTGAGTGAGAAGTATTATTGTAAATATGCAGAACCCAATGTGATCTTTCCCTTGTTTTGCCATTATAATCCCAGGGTATTTTTTCTTATTTTTAATTAAATTTTCAGATTCAAATTCTCTTCCTCCTATTATCTTTCTCTCCCTTTTCCCATCCCAAATAAGACAAGAGAAACACAGATCCCAATAAAAACACATAGTCAATCAAAACAAAATTCTTTCTTGGCCATGTCCAAAAAATTTGTCTCGATCTGTCTTCTGAGCCCACAATGGTTAGCATTTTTCCTCTTGAGTCCCCTAGAATGGTGATTGGTCATGGTGTTGATTAGAATTTCTAAAATTTAAAGTTGTTTATCTTGATAATATTGCTCCTGGTTCTGCTTCCTTTACTCTGCATCAGTTCATGCAGGTCTTCCCAGATTTCTCTGAAATCATCCTATTCATGGTTTCTTACTGGGGGAAAAAAAAAAAGTGATCATTTATATGCCAGAAACTTATCCAGTTATTCCAGTATCAATAGGCACTATCTCAGATTCCCAATTCTTTGCTACCATTAAACATAAAAGCATTTTGAATAAAGTGAGAGCTTAAAAAATATTGAATTAAAAGATGAATTGATATCTTATAGCCAGCCCTGGTTGGAGGTGGATGGAGAAAATAATTAAAGGGAAGTTAGTGAAAAAATAATTCCTAGAAGGAGCATAAAGGTCTTTTTAAAAACAGACTGAAAGGAGGCTTTGTGGAATGACATCTTCTCTCTTCACCTTTGACATGTCATTGCAAAATAATTTCAGTTTTGTGTGGTTCTGGCTGGACTTGTACTCCTCAGGTTAAGATTTTTATTTTTATATATTTTATTGATACTCTTTTTTTTATTTACATTGCTCTCACTTAAGTGAAGATCCCTTTATCTTCTTGTAACCCTCCCTTAGGATTGCATTGTAGTTAAGAAAAATTCATGCTCGACTATGTCAGCTTCTTTCAGCACCTGTAATTCACTGACTCCTGTGACTCCTCTGAGTTGCTGCATTTAATCTGCTTTCTTGTGTCTTTGAGTACCATTCCCCTTTACATTATTGTGATCATCGCATAAATTGTTCTCCTGTCTTCCTTCAGTATCATTTTTATAAAGTCTTCTCAAGTTCCCCATTTTATCCAGGCTGAAAGTTAAGGGGGGCTATTCAGGGGACAGACCCTCTTTACTGATCATCGTGAGAGCTTTGCTCTGGACAGGCTCACACCGAGTTAGGCAACCTGCTACCCTTCTCTGAAATCGAGTGGTTTAATGTAAAACTTAGTGCAGACACCCGCATAGCTTAGCCCATTGCAACTCACAATTCCCAAACACAATCCACTCGTTTCAGCCTCCAGTAGCTGGGATTGCAAGTATGTACCTCCATGCCCAATCTGGTTTTTGTCCGTCTGCTTTAAAAGGAAGGGAAGTGTTGGATTCTGGGCTGAACTCTAGACTAGGATTACAAGCTGAGGATCTCAGAGTCTGAAGCTGGATCAGAAGTTGTTATTTTTCACATTATAGGAGCACAGCTCTAGAGCTGAAAGGCACCTACCTCCAAAGCCATCAACTCCACTCACCTGATACTTTACAGAAGAAAATACTCAGACCCAAAAATATAAAGTGAATTATCCAACTGTTAAAGAGTGTAAAGGACAAAAGGTTGAAAGAATGCTAAAATATTGCATTATCTGTGAGTCTGTGGACATGAAGTAGGTTGAATTCTAGACTAACGAAAAATTTCTCATCATAGCAGGTGATGGTGTGGAAATTATTATACTAGAAGTCCTACAGTCGTAGGAAACTTCATTTCTCTACCCAGGATTTGGTGAACTGTATTCTTGAAAAGCATAATGAGTGAGATTGTTTTCCTTTCCTGAACTAACACCTGGCCCAGAGAGGAAAGAAATCTGGGGGAATAAGAAGTTCAGGAGGAAGTAAGACTGCTCTAATTAAATTGGGCTGTGGTTTGTTCTTTTCTTAACTTGCTGGTGTGTGCTTGGTGCAGGAAACTTGGAAACATGCCATTGAGAAAGCCAAACATATGCCTGATCCCTGGGCCGAATTTCATCTCGAAGATATTGAAACTGAGTGTGCTACTCGTCACAGGTCAGTAACGTTCTGATTTTTTCAAATTGGCTTCAGGGGGCCCCCAGAAGACGTCAGTGAAAGGGTAGGATTGAGAGACCGCTAACTAATTTTTCCTTGGTTGAATGCCACGTGTTCAAAATAAGGCCAGCCATCTCCATATGCAGAGCTCAGTGGATTAGCCATTCATGCTATATAAGTTCTATTTAAAGTAGTAAGAATTGGAGTACAAGACAGTTTAGTAAGAAGTTTCTGGAGATCCCAGAAACCTGGATTCTGGTCTGGACACTGCCACTGACTCACTTTCTGTGTGATTTTGGACTTTTTTCTCCTAATCCAAACCTTACTTTCCCTCTTTATTTAAAAAAAAAAAAATGAGTGTGGATCTCCTGGGGCAGTGAGAAAAAAAAAATACTAAATTTGGAGTTAGGAGCTGGTTTCAAATTCTGTCATTCATGCTAGCTGTGTGATTTTGATCAAGTCTTTTAGTCTCTCTGTACCTTAGTTTTCTAAAGTATAAATAAATAGAGTATTTGACCTGGAAGGTCCTTCCGTCTTAACCTATTATCCTGTGAACACTAATATCATTTTCAGCTTGAAAATTCTTTGCTTTTGTAGTGGACTTCCTGCCATCTAGGGGAGGGGAGGGGACTGGGGGTAAAATTTGTAATGGAAAGCTTTGTAAAGATCAATGTTGGGGAACTACCCATACATATGTTATACAAATAAAAAGCTTTAATAAAAAAAAAAAAAGAAAAGAAAATTCTTTGCTTTTGGTCATGCCACAGACATGCTAAACTCAGTATACCCAAAGAAAGAACTCCCCATTTTCCTGCCCAAGCTCTCTGTCTTACCTGAATCCTCACCTGGATGTCACCCAGGGCAGGCAGTAATAATCCTGACTCCTCACTTCAGTCCACATATCCATTTCATCCATATCCATTCAACACTCATCATCCCTTCCCAACATTTCTCATATGTGTCCCCTTCTCTCCTGCCCTGGTGGAAGCTTTCATTCCCTCTCGCCATATTATTTCAGTAACCTCCAAACTGCTCCACTGGTTTCAAGTCTCTCCCAATTTCAACCCCTTTTTCCCTCAGCTCCTAGGGTAACTTTTCTAAATTTTAGATTTGACTTTCCTGCTCACTGAGTTCCAGTGACTTCAGTTATCTCTAGGATCAATATAAACTCCTAAGTTCTAAGAGCTCTTCGTAATCTGGCCCCTTCCTACTTTTCCAAGCCTTTCATGTTCATGTTACACCTTCCAATGCACCCTAGCTACACTGGCCTGTTAGCAGGTCCATCTTCTGTCTCTCTTTCTTCCCTGATTGTTTCCTGGCCAGGCCATCTCTTGAGTTTGCTCTACCTCTTGACCACCACTTCTGTGTTTCCCTGAACTAAAATCTATCTGCAGGAGTTCTTTCCCAGGACCCCCAGCTTCTGTTGTCTTTCCTTCTCAGTTTATTTATTTGCATGTTGTTTTGCCCATTAGAATTTCAGCTCTTTCTTTATATCCCAGCATTTAGCATAGTGCCTTTCATTAATAATGTTAAACATTGATTGATTGATTGACAGTTTCTAAATAGATGAGGATTTTACTTCATGCACACCAATGCACAATCAATTATTTCAAATCACTACACTATATTCTATGAAATAAGCTTCCTCATAACAGAATCACTCGGTCTTCAAAAATATTATTGAGCACCCAGTGTGTGCCCGTGGGAAGTTAGCAGACAATGAAAAGAGTGTGAGACCTGGAACCAGGAAGATACCTCTTCATGAGTTCAGATCCTGTGGTCTCTCCCAGGGGTCTATGAGCTCCTTGAGGGCAGGGTCTATATTTTTTTTTGGTATTACTGATGCTTAGCACAGTGACTGGAATATTGTAAATGCTTACTTTACTTCAGTATTTCAAGGATCCGTGGCTTCATTGATAAAGATTAAAACCTTGCTATGATTTCAAGTGGTCTTCAGTGCCTTGCACATATTCAGCACTATACAGATATTAGTTACCATTATTAATACCACAGTTATTTACATGTTGTCTCCTCCACTAGTTTGTGAGCAGTCTCAGAGCAATCCGTCTCTTTTTTTTTTTTTTTTTTTTGTAACCACAGTGCTTAGCACAGTGATCGGCACATGGTAGATACTTAAATATTTATTGGGGACAGTTAGGTGGCTCAGTGCATAGCGCATCAGCCCTGAAGTCAAGAGGAACTGAGTTCAAATATGACTTCAGATACATAACACTTCCTAGCTGTGTGACCCTGGGTGAATCACTTAACCCTAGTCACCTCAGCAAAATAAATAAATAAATATTGATTGATTTTACTTCAAAATTTCAAGGATCATGACTTCATCAATCAATATCAAAACCCTTCTATGACTTGTAGTCTTTAAGTGATACTTCATCCTCAGTGCCTACACAGGGCTGTACCTAGTAGGCACTTAATAAATGCTTAAATTAAATGATCAAAAAGCTCAACTCCTGGAAGCCAACCTGTGATGAACGTTTCATGATTAGCTAGACTGCCCCTCAACAACACCGAATACGGAAAAATCAGTTGCTATCATATGAGTTCAATAAATCAAAGAGCAGATACAGTGAGAGATTCAAGGAGGGAGAGGTCTTTCTGTCTGGGAGATGGAGGAAGGCTTCCAGAATGAGATTGAGCCTGAAGGATTTCAGATGTGGAGATTGGATCTGGAGTGCAAAGCATCCTGTAAATAAAGAGGTAACAAAGGAGGTTACTGAGCACATTGTGAGGAGGAAAGGAAGTGACAGAGATGGTCAGCAGATCCATGGGACTTAACCCAAGTCTATCCTCCGCTCAGCATCTTCCTAAAGCCTATGTCACCTCCTAATCAGTAAACTTCAGGGGCTCTCTCTCAGCCCCAAGGCAAAGTACAGCTTTCTCTTTGATGTTCAAAGCTCCTTATAACATATCCTTCCCCAGCTCTTTAGTCTTCTTATTACTTCTCACTTCCATTGTAATCCAGTGGCTCTTGTGGTTTTCCTCCAACAAGAAACTCCATCTTCTGATTTCAGGAATTTTTCATTTATTAATTCCCATCCCTAGGGGTGCAATGGATAGTGTCAGGCCTGGAATCAGGAAGACTTCTCTTTCTGAGTTGAAATCTGGCTTCAGATACTTACTAGCTATGTCATTTTATCCTGTTTGCCTCAGTTTCCTCATCTGTAAAATGAACTGGAGAAGGAAATAGCCAATCACTACAGTATCTTTGCCAGGAAAACCCCAAATGTGTTCATGAAGAGATACATACAGCTGAAAAACAACCGAACAATAACTCCCATGCTTGAAATTCTTTCCCTCTCATCTCTTCTTCCTGGCTTCCTTCCAGCCCCAGATAAAATTTTGCATCTATAGGAAGCATTTCCCAATCCTTCTTAATTCTAGTGCCTTCTCCCTATTGATTATATCCAATTTGTATATTTTATATATTTCTTGTTTGTATATAACTTTAATTTTATTTTTCTCAATTATATGTAAAAAATTTTGGCACTCATTTAAAAACATTTTTATTCCAAATTCTCTCTTATCTACTCTTTTTGAGAAGGCAAGCAATTTTATACAAATTTTAATGTGCAAATATTCTCTTGATTATATCCAATTTATATGTTTTACATATTTCTTGTTTATATGTAGCTTTTATTTTATTTTTCTCAATTTTATGTAGAAAAAATTTGTATTCCAAATTCTCTCTCATCTCCCCTCTTTGAGGAGGCAAGCAATTTTACTTAAATTTTAATATGAAATCATGCAAAATATATTTCCATGTTATTTATATTCTAAAGGAAAACACAGACCAAAAAAAAAAAAGTCCCAAGAAAAATAGTTTAAAAAAATATGCTTCTGTCTAATTCAGATTCCATCAGTTCTTTCTCTGAAGGTGGGTGGCGTTTTTCATTATAAGTCCTTCAGAATTCTCTTGCATCATTGTATTGCTGAGCATAGGTAAGGCATCCACAATTGATCATCTTACAATATTGCTGTTACTGTTACACATAAGCTTTTTGCATATTGTCTCCTCTAATAGACTGTGAGCAGCTTCCTAAGAGGTTGGATTTTCTTTGTATCCCCAGGGCTTAGCACAATACCTGGCATATATTTACTTAATATGTATTTATTGAACTGACACCAATTTTACAGGTCAGGGAACTGAAGTTCCTTCCCAAGATCAGCCTTTGAGTTTACAACCCAGAATCACATAGGTTGTTAACATTACAGGTGGAATTTGAACTCAGCTCCTCTGACTCCAGAGCTAGGCGTTTCCCATTGTACCTAAATAGTTCGATTTGGATAGATTGTCAGGTAGTGGCCGAAGTCTGGAAAGGTAGATCCAAGCTACTTCTAGAAGGCCTCGAGTTCACTCATCAGTTTCTCTAATAGTAGAAGTAGCAGGGACATCAGGAAACTTTGGTCGAATTCCTCCATTTCTCAGATAAATAAACTGAAGCTTGGAGGCTTCTTGAGGGAAGTCCTATCTTTTGTATCCCCAGCACTTGGCACAGTGCCTGGCACATAGTAGGTGCTTAATAAATATTTAATGGTTAATTAATGTTGAAGATCATACAGATAGTGAATGATGGAATTAGGATTGGAGCTCAGTTTTCTTTGTTTCCAAACTAGCACACTTTCTACTACACCATCTTTTTTTTTAGTGTCATGTGTTTTTATTTTATTTTTTATATAAAGCTTTTTTATTTTCAAAACACATGCATAGTTTTCAACATTCACCCTTGCAAAACCTCATGTTCCAAATATTTTTTCTCCTTCCCTTCCCTTCCCTTTCTCCTCTAGATGGCAGGTAATCCAATATAGGTTAAATATGCAATTCTTCTATACATATTTCCACAATTATGCTGCACAAGAAAAATCAGTCTATCAAAAAACATTTAAAAATTAAAAATCAGTCCCTCTCCTTATCTTGCATGATGCAGGGGGGGAAATTCTGTTTTTTGAGCAAACTGGCATCAAGACTGGTCTTCTGAGTTCCATTACTGTGTCAATCCAGTCACTAAGCCACATACACAAGAAGCACCCTTGTGAGGCTCAGAGCCCGTTTCAGCACAGATTGTACTTCTTTCTTTCTGATGTTCCCTGGCTGGATGGGCAGGGCTTTGGGGCCTGGAGAGCCAGTTCTTCCAAAAGATCAGCCTGAGAGAGAATGTGACAGACATGCCATGGCAGGCCAGTCTGTGTCCCCTCTCTATACAGCACGGTCTTTCCCCTCTGCTGGGCATTTGTAACATGAGTAGATGACCTTCCCTGGCTCTGGGTGTTGCCTCTTAGGATCCCCTGGGATTTCTAAAGTGGACAGATTCTTCCCTGAAAATAGGTCTAGAAGAAGCGAAAGCCTTTTTGTCCTCTACCCAGGGCTAAAGCGAAGCTGATTTGGTTCCTGTCCCCTGTGGCCCTCATCTTTCCTCTCCACTTTTAGCTTTTTCCGCTCCCTCTATTAAACAGAAATCTCACCCTGGCTTCCATATGGTGCTAAAATTTGAATTAACTTTTTACTTTTAGAAGGCATAGATTTAGGGAAAGGCAAAGAAAGGGAGGGAAAAAATTTTTTCTTCCCAGGTTCCCCGACTTATCAGCATTGCTTGCATTTTTGTCCAATCTGGTTTTTTCTTATTTTCCCCCAATTGAGGGAGACAGTTTGGAAAAGCAGAAAGAGCACTCGCTGAATTGTGAGTCTAGTCCCTGTTTTGTAACCAGTTAGCTGTCGGGCAAATCATTTCTCTTCTCTTGACCTCAGAAAATGAAGACTTTAAGACTAGTTCTTTTCAGGTTCTTCCAGCTCTAAAGTTCTCTGAGCCTGTAAATGATAACTAAAGTGCAGAATCACTCTTAATATGACTCCCCATTACACCTTACACCATTTGATTTGCCTATGTATTACGTCTTCCTCATTGAGTATGGTGCCATCCATTTTAAATTTCAAGTATCATTTTTGTTACTGGGCTCTAGTAATTAATTCTGTTGTATGGGGTTATCTTTTTTTCCCTTCATTTTTGTGAGGGGGTTAGTTCCCCTCTTGCGAAAATATTATGTCCGATTCTTCAGACCATGGGGTTTTCTTGGCAAACACACCACATTAGTTTGCCATTTCATTCTCCACTGAATCACCTTTTATCAGAATTCTCCATAATAACCTGTCCATCTTGGGTAACTCTATATAGCATAGTTCACACTTTTATTGAGTTGTGCACATCCCTCTATCACAACAAGACAGTGATCCAGGATTGGTAAGAGGTTGTACTCAGGATTAAAATTTTCATACCTTTCCATTTTTTACATTCAGAATGACTAATGGAATCTCAAGGGAATGCTCCTAGTAACTTAAATCAAAATTTTTAAAAATACTTTAAAAAATCTTTTTGCTAAGGCAGTTCTTTGTGCATAGCATGATTTCATCCTTAATTATCTCAGCCTACCTTCTGTGTGTTAGTCATTATTTTGCTAAAAAGCAAATCCAATCTGCCATTTTCCTTTTAATAATCAAATTAACTTGCTCAGCCTTCTGAATGTTCTCTCCCCTTTGCAGCTATCGTCCTGTCCTCTACCAAGGGATTCACAATACTTCTAGCACATTAAATAATAGCTTCCCTTACATAAGGTTTTTTTCTTTTTTTTAAACATGTGCAAATTCTTCTACATATATTTCTGCAGTCATGCTGCACAAGAAAAATCATATCAAAAAGAAAAAAATGAGAAAGAAAACAAAAAGCAAGCTAACAACAACAAAAAAGGGAAGATACTATTATGTTTTGCAAACTTTTTGTCAATTATCTTACTTGAGAGCTCTAATGAATAATTATCAGAATCAAGCTCTTCCAAAATACATGTGGAAATGCTCATTTATTTGTTAAGTTCAAGTTCAGAATGGAACAGCTAAGTGATACAGTGGATACGAGTGCCAGGCCCAGAGTCAGCAAGACTTATCTTCCTGAGTTCAAATCCAGCCTCAGATACTTAACTAGATGTGTGACTGAGCAAGTCATATAACGCTGATTACCTCAGTTTCCTCATCTGTAAAATGAATCAGAATGAAATGGTAAGCCACTTCAGTACCCTTTCAAATGAAGTCGCAAAGACACAAGTGAAAAAAGAGGGAACAAGTTCAAAATTATTTTTCTTCAAAATGATAATGGACTTTGAGGAGCAGCAGATACTCTTAAGATGTTCAGAATTCAGCAATTTCAAAAGGAGAATGTCAGAATAATGATAGACTTACCAGGCAATGTTGTCTTGTAGATAAAAGAATGGACTTGTATTTAGGAAGAATTGAAATGGAATTTCACCTCTAATGTTAGTTAGCAGTGTAACCCTAGGCTTAACTCTCAAAGACCTTTTGTGTTTCAGAAAATATGCTGGCCTGCTTTGGCAGGAGTTTTCCTCATTAGAGTTCATTATGTCATTGAAATCACAGGCCCATTCCTTTTACATACCTGAAGAAGCTCTGTGAGATAAGTATTACAGGTATTATTATCCTTATTTAAAAATGGGCAAACATTGAGACTTGACCATGGTCACACTACTTCCATCTAGAAGCATTTCCATATATTTTGTAGAAAAGTAAGAGAGGGGCAGCGAGGTGGTGCAGTGGTTAGAGCACCAGGAGGACCTGAGTTCCAATTTGACCTCAGACACTTAACATTCCCTAGCTGTGTGACCCTGGGCAAGTCACTTAAAAAGGAAAAAAAAAGTAAGAGAGATCTAGCTATGAAACTGAATCTCTTTTATGGAGAGTTTTTTCTTCTTTTCAAATATACAATGTACTCAGTATATAATTTTCAAAGAAAAAATACCACTTTTCCCTCCCTCCAGCCTCCTGTTAAAAAAGAAAAGAAACTCTTGTCACAAATATTCCTAATTAAGCAAATTATTGCCCATGAACCACCCCCCTCCAAAATGTAAGTCTCGTGCTGAGCATATGATTTTTCTGTCAGCAGGCAGGTATTGATGAGTTTCTGATCACTGGATGGGGTTGGCAGAGAGGCTGAAGTAACGAGGAGGTCTTGGGTAACCCCACTTTACAGTGCCCACTAGAAAGCCGAGTTATGTCAAACCTGCCCTTCCCCAAGGGTTTAATGTCTATCTCGGTGGTCTGCGCCATCTCTGCTGCATCCCTTTTAGACTTGCCTGCCACAGCATTCTGCCTCATAATATCTTTCTCCTTATTACTAACTGATAACTCTTTTAGGGTGCAAGGCTCCTCTGTGGATCTAACCTGCCAGTCAATGGCATACTCACACCTCATGGCATATTCCTGTAATGGATTTCTCCAAACACCTTTCCATGGGAAACCTACTGTTCTCCCAGATCCACTTGATAGTTGCCATTCCTGGTTATCTGTTGTATCTCTCCATTTTGTCTCCTAAATAAACCCACCTTTTTGGTAAAGAAAATGGTCATTGCGAATCTTCACATGACCGAACCCCAACATTTGGTGCCTGATTCAGTTTCATCACTCGGTGTGAAATGGATGCTGTGGGCAAAATGGCTGCTGCCCCTGCCCCTGGCCTGCTTGGGCATTCATGAGACTGTGAGAATGTTATCTCTGTGTAAACTCTGTCTGAAGTTACAACTGTGTTGCCAGCTTTTCACTCCCCAGTTCCCTGTTCCCAGACGCTGGCCCACACAGCCTCCAGATGTACTGCCTTATCCTTATCTATGACCAAAGACCTTGGCTACTTAACAAATGTAGAATTTAAAGAAATGCTGCCTCCCTACACTTCGTCGCCTGCCTGGGAAAGGAATTTTTAGTGTGATAAATGTTTCTAAACATTCTTGTGGTTTTCTCCCATAAATAGGTGTCCCTGAAACTCCTCGGGACTGACCCCCTAGTCTTGCACTGGCAGGGTTCAGTCGCTAGCCAGCTAATAAACGCTCTTAAAATCCAGTTATTTTGGCTGTCCTGTATTTTCTGTCTCCCGGGCATTTCAGGTGCTGTCCCTCAAACACATTTCATCATCAGTCCTCTGGGATCATGGTTTTCATTGCTCCCTGTGTAACTTTCAAAGCTATACTCCTTGTCTGGAATTCTTTCTGGCCTTCCTTCTGAAAACAGGAATATTTCTTCAAGAGTCCATGAAGTTCTGCCCTGGCTTTTGGTAGGGCTTTTTCTGGGCCCTTCACTTCTCGGTGATTCAGAAAGTTTTCTCAATCATGCATCTAATATAACATGGAGAAGCCTGTATTAGAAAAAAAACATATAAAACTCACTAACTCATTCCCACCCTCACAAATTCCTAAAGATCTAATTCTTGAATCTTCAATAACCGGCTTTTACTTAAGTGAAAAAAGGAGTGTTTTGGGTCTTCCCTAAAGGAAACAAGGGTGTGGTTTTCGTACTAGATTTGAGAACAGTGAGATCCTGGGGTGATGTTGTAAGGTACTTTTTTCCTGACCAACCTGTCTGGATGAAACCCAAATCACATTCGCAGCCAGCATAAATTAGGAATGAAGGCCTGAAGATTCAAAGAATTTGAAAGACCTGAGTCAGTGAGGGAATGGAAAAATTAAGCTTAGAGGGTATGTCCTTGTTTGACAGACACATTGATAATGATTTATATAATAATAATAATATTAAGGTTTGCAAAGCATTTTTACTTTGATCCTCACAACAAGCTTGTGAGATTGAGTGCTCCTTTTTACACATGAAATAACTAAGAATGAACATAACTGATGTGCCCAGAGTCAAACAGAGTATCTAGAAATTAAAATCTATTTCTTCTTTGTTCCAAAAGATTAAAGTCTTATTTGCTAAGTCATTTGAGTGCCTCATATGACTCCTTATAAGCTTGTTTCTCTAAACATAGATTGCAGTAAATCTACATTATGCCATCTGCCTCATTATATGTGAAAAAATTTGATTCCTATCTGAGTAATCACATATATATTTTGCATATAAGTAGTCTTGGATATATATTGTATGTTCACAGATGATTTATGTATATGTGTGTGTGTATATTCATATGTTATATGTTCAGAGAGATGATGGGGGCATGCTGACAAGTGTTTTAATACTAGGGAAATGGATGCCTGCTAGAAACTTTTAATTCTGCATTATTTTTTTATTTTTGTTATTATTTATTATTTAATTTTAATTTATATAATTTTAAATTTTAATGTAATTTAATGTCATATATCATATTTAATATAATATGATATAAATATAATAATTTAGTATGACATTCATTTATTATTTAATTTTGTATTGTTAACACTTTTTTTTTTTTTTTTGCTGAGGCAATTGAGGTTAAGTGACTTGCCCAGGGTCACTCAGCTAGGACGTATTAAGTGTCTGAGACCAGATTTGAACTCAGGTCCTCCTGACTTCAGGGCTGGTGCTCTATCCACTGCACCACCTAGCTGCCCCATTTATTAACACTTTCTTAAGTTTAGAGAATTAGCCTAATAAATCAAGCCCTGAGCTGTAGGTTTACTGACTTTTGACATAGAAATACTCACTAAAAATTTCATAGTCAGGCTCTCATTGTTTGAGCTGACTCCAGCACACCCCTAGATTAGGTCCCTTTCTTCAGGGAGATAGATAGCCTGGTTTTGTGAAAGGAGTGAGTGTTTGGAAGCAGAGGACCTGGATTCAAAAATCCTCATGTTAAATCAGTCAGACAAAAACTCCCAAATCCAACCTGTATTCATCTGAGAATCCCTTCTGTAATATCCCCAACAAGAAGTCATCCAGCCTTTGCGTGGAGACGTCTGATGTCGACCTCTCATGGCAGCCAGTCATCTTGGGGAGAAAGATATCTTTAATTGTTTTGTTGTTTAATTGTTTAATCAATTGTCTGATTAATTGTTTGAAAGTTTTTCTTTTTATCAAGCCTAAATCCACCTTTCTTCAGCTTCTACCAGTTGTTCCTAATTCTGTCTCCTGGGGCAGAACAGAACAAGTCTAATCCTTTTGGTACTTGAACCAATGGGTGAATAAACTAGTATTTATTAAGCAGTTCCTTATCTGTAAAATGAGCTGGAGAAGGAAATGGCAAACCACTTCAGTATTCTTTGCCAAGAAAACCCCAAATGGGTCACTGACTGAAATAACAACAAAGTGTGCAGGCACATGCTAGGGCTACAAGTACAGAAAACAAAACAACCCAAAAGAAGCTTATTTTCTTAATGGGAAAATAACACATAAATATAAAAATTATGCAGCATAAATTTTAAGTGATTTTGTGCCTCTAACTTCTCTCCCCCACTTCGTTATCTTGTCATCTTGACCTCAAGTTGAGCTCATCCTGATCTCCTCCTGTTTCTTTTTTTCCAATCTTATCAATGTCCTTAAAATGTGGAGCCAAGAGCAGGTCTTCCAGGCTCAGGTGGGGTCTCTCCTGGGTTCAGAATTTGGCAGGACTGCCCTTTCTCATGCTCGCTCTGGCCACTTTGCTATTATTTTTTCTGGCTGCCGTATTTCATTGTTGGCCAAAATTGACCTCCAGATTTTTTTAGATAAGTTATTCTGTAGATGCATCTCTCCATCATATGATTACAAAAATGATCCAAATATGGGGCTTTATTTAGAAACATTAAAGACTTCATTTATAACTATTAAGCTTCATTTATTTTTAGAACAGTCTGACATTTATTTAGCCTTTTGAGCCTCTTGACTTCAGCTGATGGTGTCATCCAGTATCCATCTGTGAAGTGATAAGCTTGCCACATGTACTTTTTTCCCATTCAGGAAATCAAATTAAAATGGTCACCAGCACAGTGCCAAGGATAGCTCCATTAGAGAGTAGAACCATTAGGATATTCCTTCTGAGCTGACATTGTCACAAAGCTACTCTTTGGGGCCTCAAATTATTCAAATGAGTCCCAGCTCTTCTCTTTATTGATATGTGACCCCATTTTGAGCAAGTCATCTGCCCCACTTTTGAGCAATAGATCCCGCATTTATGAATTTTTATTTCCTTCTTATTAAAGATAAAATGAAATAATTTTGGGGGGTTTTTTTCAAGAGCTAATTTTTGTACAGTGCTTTGAAATCCTTTTGATCATTTCAGGATTAAGATAGTGAAAATCAGATAGTCTTGGGAGCTAGTTCCTAGCTTAAAACATATCATTGTTTATACACATACACAAACATTAAACGGTCATTTTACTTTATCTCATTTGAGACATACACACTTTTATGAAATGTAGACTATATAGATATCATTTCTGCCATTTCCCAGATAAAGACATTGAGGCTCATAGAAGACCAGGACTGGGAACTAATTCTCACTTTGTGTTAGCTATTATTATTGGTGAATCCATATCTGATGATTTTTAGTCTAGACCATGCTTATCTTTTAAGGACATGCTGCAGATCAGGTACATAAAAGAGATTTTCAGTTTTGATTAAAATTTTTGTAGAATCTGATATATTTTTGGACATTACCAGTGGGAAAATTTGTTTGCTTTGACTTTGCATTTGTTGCAAGGGCTTTGATTTCTTTCTGTGATTGGGGGGGGGGGGGGTTGTAAGGAGGAAGAAGAGAAAATAGATTTTTTTAATTGAAAAAATATTTATATAGATAGATACAGATACACATATATGTATATATACATACATGTGTATGTATGTATATATACATATAGGTAGAATTTTATAGCATATGACAGACTGGTTTTCCTGGACTTTTCTGGTTCTAGACTTACTTGATTTGACTGGGGAGGGCAAAGGAAAGGACCTGAGTCAGAGGATGATGCACCTTCCTGAAGCTCTTTTAATGATAGTCATTCTGGGCATGGATTCTGTGTTCACAGGTACAATGCAGTCACTGGAGAATGGGTTGAAGATGAAGTTTTAATCAAAATGGCATCACAGGTAAGGGCCATCAAGAGTTTATTTCTTTATGATTAGAAGAATTGCACATGTTTAACCTATATCAGAGTGCTTGCTGTCTTGGGGAGGGAGAAAAATTTGGAACACAAGGTTGCAAAGATGAATACTGAAAACTATTTTTGCATGTACTTGGAAAAATAAAAGACTATTGAGAAAAACCAGTTATTTCCTTGGCATCTATGTGAACAGGACTGGTCCTGGGTATTTATTAGCCTTTCCTCTCCTCCATTCAACCTTTCACCCCACTCTCCATCTTTCACTACTTTCTCCCCACTCCAAACTTCCCCCAAAGCTTAACCTTACTGTATACCTTCTCTTTGGGAGAAGAAGTCAGATATTCATCTTCTTCCTAGGACTTTCAACTAGAATTTTTTTTTTGGTGTATCATCTTTGCTTTTATTCAAATCAGGTATAAAAAATATTAAAAGGCTAAGGGCCTTCCTAAATGCTTTGCTAAAATCTAGGTCAACTGTTTATACAATATTTCCCAGAACAACCAGTCAGGACACTTTGATGGGAAAAGTAAGCAAGGTTAACTAAGCATTATATATTTTTTATGAAATTGTGCTGATTCTTTGTTTTCATCATTTCCTTTTTTACAAGTTTCATAATATGTCTTAAAAGCTTTCTGACAGAGTCAAAATGACTGACTTATAATGTGCAAATTGTTCATTGCCTTCTTTTTTTTTTTTTTTTGAAAAATAGGATATTTGTCAGTCCTGTAGTATCTCTCCAGTTAGTTTATCTGTGACTAGATCAATTGGTGATAGTGACAGTGGATAGTTTTTTCAATACCAGAGAATGTTCAGATTGAATCTTTTGACTTGAATTTATCAAGAGTGTCTATATGTTCCTACTATCTCCTTGATTAACTTGGATATTAATTTCCTATTAGCCATTTCTGCAATGTCCTATTTTAGACATGCTTCACCTAGGTAGAGAAAACATGCAAAATTATAATTGATTATCTCTGTCTTTTCTTTTATTATTATTATCCTAGCTATAGTGATATAAGAATAGTCTATACCTTCTATGATTCACTTTTTTCTTCCATAAAAATTATTATTTTTATTGACCTTGTTCATCTTTGCTAAATCTGAGCTTTAGTACTCCTTATACAGGACCATCCCATGCCTTTGTATTCATCCTCAGTTATGTGCCCTTTTTTTTCTTTTGTATGTAATAATATCTAGAACTTTGTCTGGGTCCAGGGAGGACCCATGGATCAAGTTTTCCTCTTCAATAAGGAGCCTTCTCAAGCCTGGACCCATATATGCATATTGGTTTCATTTTGGAGAAACCTGACCTCAAAAAAAAAAAAAAAAGTCTTACTGAAATTCTCTTTATATCTCTTTTGGAGTCCTGGGAAGAATCTCTTAAATTAGATTTGAATCATATTGAGGATCTCTCCAAATATATGACATAGAAAAGTACTCAATGTACATTGTAAATTTGGCTTGGAACAGCTATTTATTGAAAAATCTTTTTTATGTATTTCCCTATTTAAAACAAATACAAAATAGAAAAAAAATTGTCATGTGCACAGCAGAACATGAGAGGATTCAAAATATGTAACAATTTCCATTTCAAAAAATATATGTATAAAAATATAAACATATTGTATTCAGAACTAGCCATCTTTGCTTTATTGTTGGTTTTCTATTGTTCTCTGCTGTGTACTTTTAACTTTATTCTTTTGTTTCCCTTTCTTCCCTCTGAGTCCCCCAAGCAGACTACAGTTAAGCAAGGATATATTTATGTGTGTGTGTGTACATACATACCTATAGATACATACACACATATATACATGGATATCTGTAACCATATGTACACTAACACATTTGTATACATCAGTGTAAAGTTGTATTATGCTTCTTTGTCCTCAGCTTCTCTGAAGATTGATAACATCGCCCTTCTTAGATCCAGGTCTTTCCATAGTTTTCTGAATTCACCAACTCATCATTTCCTAAGCCACAGCAGTATTCCAACTTTATACTATCTAGTTGTTTTGAAAAGGCTAAAACTGTGTTAATATGACTGACATATAATGTAGATTTGGATTAGAATCTTTTTTAACTTTGACTTTGAGATCAATAATTACTACCCCTACTTTTTTTCTAATAAATTCTACTCCTGAGTATTATTGTGTTGGTATATATCTCTTGTTTCTTATCCTTGCTAACTCTTCTACTTTACTTCTACCCCAGCTTACCTTACTATTACTTAACCTCCCTTATTTTCTTCCCCTACCTTTTCCTCCCTCTTTACCCCATTCCCATTAATCTGGATAGTCTTTAGCCTTTGAAGGAGACAGAGTTGACACAAACTGGGTGGGGGTTGTGCAATCTGAAGGGTCTTAGAGTTGGGTGAGAGGGTGCTTGGGGGGGAGTCTCTTTGACGGGGGTGGGCATAGATCTCTGGCATGGCACACCAGGACTGATTCTAGCAAGAGGATGGTTGCTCACCCAATTAATGAGGACTCCTCTCTGTTTTGTCTGCAGCCCTTTGGACGTGGAGCAATGCGGGAGTGTTTCAGAACGTAAGTGGCTCAGACCAGATGCCCTGTAGTCGGACCAAAGATTGTCCCTCAAACTTTACCCTAAAGGGCCCTGCTGTGTCCAAGTATCCCAGATTTCTTTCCAGTTGAAGAAGACATAAGGGCAGGAGGTCCATCTAGCCAGACTTCTTTCAGATTGGAGTTCTTAATCTGGTTACAATGAGGATGGGGGGGGGGAAGGGAGCAGAGCTTGGGGATATTCCTCTGGTCTTTTGGAGATGGGATAGATGGAATCTGTTGTTTTCTTCAAAAAGCTTAATAATTCATTCCTGTCCTGTCTTTATAATCTTCTTTTATTTTATTCCCCTGTATAAATTTTACAATCCATCTGCATTGGTCCATTTGTTCTCCTCAAATGCAGTACTCTATCCTTTGCCTTTGAATTCCATGTTCCCCATGAGCAGAATGGCCTATCCCCTCACCTTTTTCTTGATTTGCCCTGACTTCCTTTAAAACTCAACCAAAATCCCATTTTTTGTAACAGTTCCCCATCCCTTTCCCAAGTCACTTTGAAATTTCCTTCCATCTCTTCAGTATATGTCTGTAAATACTTGTTATTAACCCGTTATTTCCTCCATTAGAGTGTAAACTCCTTGAGGATGGGAACAGTATTTATTGCCTTATCTCTTCCATTAAAATGTTTATTGCCTTTCTTATGTCTCCCTTTCAAATGTAAGCTCTTTGAGTATAACGGCAATGTTTATTGCCTTTGTATCTATTGGCAGAATTTAGCTCATTGCTTGGATCACAGAGTTTAATACTTGCTTAGTTGACTGGCTGACTGACCCCCCAAAGTCTGGGAGACCTGAGGACAGGGGATGAACCTTGGGCAGAATTTGCCAGCCCCACAGATAGCTCCATAGGAAGAACAGAAGTGGGACTATCTCATCACTTGCCTGTGGAAGGGGGACTGAGCAGAAAGGAGACTTCAATTGGGAATTTAGTTCTGAAGAAGAAAACACTATCCCCTCTCCTTTTGTTCATAGTAGAAGGCCCCCAAGTCCACACCATTTGACCTTAAAAATGCAGCCAGCAAGCTGGGCTGCTGTAGTGGGTCAGGATGAGGAAATGGTCCCTTACAAAGCCATGGATTCAGCTAAGCCCTGGGGCTCCGGGACACTTCCTGGTCTGTTATTCTCCCTCAGGAAAAAGCTGTCTAATTTCCTGCACACTCAACACTGGAAAGGTGCTTCCAACTACGTGGCAAAGAGGTACATTGAGCCTGTGAACAGAGACGTATACTTTGAGGACGTGCGCCTGCAAATGGAGGCCAAACTCTGGGGCGAGGAATATAACCGGCACAAACCCCCCAAGCAGGTGTGCTAGCTCCCCCAAGCCTCCGCCTCCAACTCTGGGCTAGTGAATAGACTGAAGAAGAGGAGGAAATGGGGTGGGGAAACAGTAAAGAACCGGAGTAATAGAAAGTAAGGCAGAAGGAAGCCAACAGGTATTTATTAAGCCCCTATTATGTGACTTGCAATACAGAGCACTCTGCAAATAATATATCTGATCCTTACCAACTGTTATGGGAGGTAGGTGCTATTATTATTCTCATCTTATAGTTGAGGAAACTGAGACAGGTTAAGTAACTTGGCTAGGTTCACATATCTAACAAGTATCTGAAGCTGAATTTGAACTCAGGGCTTGTGGACTCCACAAGCTCCATCCACTTTGTTATCTTCCTGGACATGAAACCATAGGCTGAGGTTTAAACCAATGACTAACTAGCCGACCTAAAGCAATGTCAGTTTGCTGCTCTTTGTGCCTCAGTTTCCTTATCTGGAGAAATAAAGGGTGAAAGGAAGGCCTCTGAAGTCTCTTTCAGCTTTAGACTCATGATCCCTGGCATACTATAATACAATGCTGGACCTAAAGTCAGGAAGACCCAAGTTTCAGTTTAACCTATGTGACCAGTCATTTAATGTCTGCCTCAGTTTCCTCATCTGTCCAATGGGGATGCAAATAATAACACTTGCTTCCCAGCATTGTAAGGTTCAAATGAGATAATATCTGTAAAGTGCTCTGCAAACCTCAAAATGCTATGTTAATGCTAGCTAGTATTAGTATTTTCACATTTTGTGATTTTCAATGACTTGTTTTAAAAGAAATAGGAATAGGTTGTAATAAAAACTTTTTTATTTTTCAAAATACATGCAAAGTTAGTTTTCAACATTCACCCTTGTAAACCTTGTGTTCCAAATTTTTCTCCTTCCTTCCCCTAGACAGCAAGTAATCCAGTATAGATTAAATATGTGCAATTATTCTAAATATATTTCCACATAGTAGAAATAGATTGAATCTAATATTCATTTGTTTATGGAGAAAAGGAGGCCTCAGAGGCGCTGAGCTCATATTTCATCTCAGTGGTGAAGCCAAAACTTGAGAACACAGATCTAGCTCTGACAGATGGGAAGAGGGAAAAATGCTGATTTGCCTCCTTTCTCCGCCCTCTCTGCCAGGTGGATATTATGCAGATGTGCATCATTGAGTTGAAGAATCGGGCAGACAAGCCCCTTTTTCACCTGGAACACTATATTGAGGGCAAATACATCAAATATAATTCCAATTCAGGATTCGTCCGGGATGACAACATTCGCCTAACCCCACAGGTGAGACCAAAACATGTGGTTTGTACTCCACACAATGGGGGTTGGTTCCCTTTAGGTATTATTTCTCCGAGTTGACATTTGGCCAGGACATTGTCAAATTTTTATTTTAAATGGAAAGGATACTGAGGATGGTGTTTTGTTTTTATCTAGTTATTAATCCTGAGCTTTCTTACCCTCATAATCCATGTTTATTTGTTCTAATGAAACTCAACTAGTCTGATGCTAACTCATTTTTCCAGGTGAATGAATAGAATCCTCCCAGGGCACTCTCGTATGAGATTTCACATCTAATCATTTTTAGTGTAGTGCCTTTGTTCTCCATTTATGTTCTTTGACAAACCATCAGGTCCCTCCAAAGAAACCCATTAAAGTTGGTGAACCCAACCCCCTGAAATTCAAGGAGAGGCCTTTATATATTAGACACATCAACAACCCTTATTACATTAAGTTGGGCTGTTTTAAATGAGCCATTCTGCCAAGAGCAAAGCCAAAGGAAATATCAGATGGGCCCCAGAGCCAGGCTGCTCCTTACCTTTTGGGCTGAATTCTTGTCCCGCTCCCCCAGGCCTTCAGCCACTTCACCTTTGAACGTTCTGGCCATCAGCTGATTGTGGTGGACATTCAGGGAGTGGGGGATCTCTACACTGACCCGCAGATCCATACGGAGACGGGCTCAGACTTTGGAGATGGCAATCTAGGTAAGTCAGGAAACCGCGTTAATTTCCACCAAACTTGAAGACTGTCCTGGGTTTGTTACAAGAATTATAGAATGTGAGAGTGGACTTTTTAGCCCAGTTCCCTCATTTTGTAGACAATAAAACTAAGGCCTACAGATAAACTTGGTTCATTCTATTCAAAGCCAGGCCAGACCTCACTTCAGATACTACTTCCTCCATTACATTTTTAGTTATATTAATAGTCAAATTTTATATATTGAGTAATAGGGCTAACATGGATGAACATGAGAATTAGACAGTCTGTGTCTTAGAATCACAAGGAGCCAGAGTGGACTGTGAATTGTCTTGTCCTTCAGAGGAGCAAAGATACCATGGATGCTATTTTTCAGTTCCTGAGAGAGAGAGGAAGTGTCCAGGCCAAAGGGCTGATGTATATGAGAAGGGTTTGCCCTCTGCCCAGGACTCGCTCCATCTTGGGTCAGTTATGTCCCCATGGGATGAAAAGAGGGAGAAGGATGACCTGGAGGTTGTGTGGGGGCTAAGGAAGATCAGGCAGTTGTCTCTGATTTTTCTCTGTGGGAATCATGACTGTGGACTTTCTGCTCATAGGCGTACGGGGTATGGCCTTGTTCTTCCACTCTCACGCCTGCAACCGGATTTGCAAGAGCATGGGTCTTACTCCCTTTGACCTCTCCCCAAAGGAGAAGGATGCTGTTAATCAGAACACCAAGTTGTTGGTAGGTGCCTTCTGTTCCACGACTTGGGACACTGTCCAATTGCCAGGCCTGTGTCACAAACCTGAGGCCCCCTCTGACATTCTCTGTTCTTGACCAGTCTTTGGCTGGAGGTCTTGTGGACTTGGAATGATAGGTATCGATCATGGAGGAGAAGAGAGTATGGCTGGGACGGGTTCATGTTGTATGTTTCTAGTAGGCATAGGGTGGCCTGATTAACTGGAGAATTTCATCTAATCTCATGTCTCTCTTTATGTTGTTCAAAAATATTATGTAGAATTGGACTACCTGACATTTAGGGGAGGGATTGGGGGAAAAGGGAAAAATGTGAAACACAAGGTTTTGCAAGGGTCAATGTTGAAAAATTAACCATGTGTATGTTTTGTAAATGAAAAGCTTTAATGAAAATAAATAAATACTATATAGACTAGGTAATATTGGAGAATCTTGGCTTAACATTCTGTTAAGGATAATAAAAGGTGATCTACCCCATTTTCTTAATTAGACATGGTGGTTGAAAAGTATTTGCTATAAAACTCCAAGAAACACACAGAAAATTAATTTGGGGTCATTTCTAGAAGCCAGGAATAAATGGACTTTAGACTTGTCATTCACATCCAGTATAGGGAGCAAAGGGAGATGTCAACTGATAGGGAGTCTAGTGGGTAGGTAGGGGGGAAAGACCTTGAGAGTATTTCCAATTTTGTATGTGATGTTTATTTTCTTCTGGACATTGTTGCCAAGCAATCAGCCCAGACCCTTGTGCGGGGCACAGAGGAAAAGTGTGGCAGTCCAAGGGTGAGGACCTTCTCAGGGAGCCGTCCACCACTGCTTTCCCGCCTTTCCGAGAACTCTGGAGATGAAAATATGAGTGACATGACATTTGACTCCCTCCCTTCCTCTCCTTCATTTACACCACACAGCCAGAGAATAGACCACCTCCGTAAGTCTCACTTCTGACTAAGGGCCTGTGTTTTGGGGGTTTCCAGGCAGTGAGGATGGCTTGGATATGAAGTGCTGCCTAAGACTTATTCTAAGTGAATCATGAAGATTTTGTTTAATTATTATGTAATCAGATATTTTTAAACTCCTATGAATAACAATAAGACTATATATATAATGATAATAGGTGGTACATATAATGCTTTAAGATTTGAAAAAAAAATTTATATTCAAGATCCCAAAAGTCTAAGTTAATATAGTTTAAAACCATAATAAGAATTTTGGAATGTCCTGAACACTATATCATTTGATGTTGCAGAAATCTTGGTGCTACTATAATTCCCATTTTACATATGGGGAAACTGAAATCAAAAGAAAATTAAATGATTCTGTGATCTTCTAATTTGAATTCCTTATGTTGTAATGTTAAGCTAATTTTATTTTTGTCCTGTTTTCAAGATAAGATTCAGATATTGGCTAGTCCTTACTGGCTATGAAACATTCTTCGACTGTTAAGTCCCATTTATTTACCTTTTTTGCAAACATTGAGTTTTCTGTTCTCTGATATTTTCTTTTTTACACTCCTTCAGTGTCTAAGGACTTGGGAGATGATGGGGTGTTATGGGGAGAGAATAAGAATTGTAATTTCATTGGTGTAAGAACTCCTGGTGTGAAAATACATTCCATTAATGAAGATTGCTATTTCCTCTGTGACTTAGTTTTAGAGAATTGCTTGAAACACTAAGAGGATGGATGATTTGTCCATGACTCCACAGCTAACTTATATCAGAGGCACCACTGGAAGCCGGGTCTTTCTGACTTTAAAGTAATCTTTTCTCTGCTATACCAAACTCACTTTCAATTTCAATCTTAATCTGTTAAGGATCATCATGGTTTAAAAATTCTTTGGGATCCAAAGCAATCCCAATAGACTTTGGACAGAAAATGCTATTTGCATCCAGAAAAAGAATTAAAGAAACAGAATGTAAATCAACACATGCTATGTTCACTTCTTTTTTCTGTTTTTTTTTTATTTCTCCCATGATTTTTCCCTTTTGCTCTGATTTTTCTCTTCCAACATGATTCATAAAGTAATGTATATTAAAAATAAATAAATTTACTAGGAAAAATAAATAAATAAAAATTCTTTGGGAGAAAATTGCCTCATTAGAATTTTGTACCCTTGTCTTAGCTCTTCACACCTGACCTCATTCTGGTTTACCATCACCACGTCCACAATATATGTGATTTCTGTAGGAAGCTTGACTCCAATTACTTGTCATTGGAAAGACCTCTGGGCTTTTTCCATATAATTTGCAGATGAAATCCTTCTAAATTTTCTCCCTTTATAATTCCCAGGAGAGCAACAGAAATTCTCTTCTCTATTTGTATATCCATCACTTATCACAGTGCTTTGCCCATAGTAAACACATAATAAATGCTTTTTTATTCATTCATTCTTCCCTTTTTAGAATGGCCACAATTCAGTGAAGTTGATAACCTGGGACACAAAGATCATGAACACCTGGATAACCGTCGAGTGAGTATGACCACTTAGCAAACAATTAAGTGAATTGAGAACCAGGTTATAACTCTTCAGTGCAAAATTGGTCAACCTAGGGCTCCAACTGAGCCTGAAAAATCAGCTTTTAATATAAAGCAATGAACATCCATGTTCTATTAATGTATATGTATATTTGACTTGCTATGTCTATGTGTGGTGGAGTGGGACAGGAATCATAAATGGCAGAAAGGGAAGTGGTTCGCCTCAAATTCTTGCAAAAATGGTGAAGGAAGGATTTTTGTTGGGTTTTTTATTTCCCTGTAAGGCAGGTTTATTTTATTCTGTATATAGCCAGAAGGGGAGAATTAAGCCGTTAGAAAAAGGCTATCGATCCAAGTTGGAAATATGCTTCAAATTAACAGCATTTTTTAAACATATAAGATTCATACATAGTTATTCAGTTATTGTTTAATTTTCTTTTTTAAAATTTGTTTGATAATTTTCTTTTTTTCTTTTTTTAAAATTTATAATAGCTTTTTATTTTTCAAAATATATGCAAATACCATTTGACCCTGCAGCGTTTCTATTGGGTTTATATCCCAAAGAAATCATTAAGGAAGGAAAGGGCCCCACATGTGCAAGAATGTTTGTGGCAGCCCTTTTTAAGTAGTGGCTAGAAACTGGAAACTGAATGGATGCCCATTACTTGGAAAATGGCTAAATAAACTATGGTATATCAATGTTATGGAATATTATTGTTCTGTGAGAAACGACCAGCAGGATGATTTCAGAGAGGCCTGGAGAGACTTGCATGAACTGATGCTGAGTGAAATGAGCAGAACCAGGAGATCATTGTACATGGCAACAACAATACCATATGATCATCAGTTCTGATGGACATGGCTCTCTTCAACAATGAAATATTTCAAACTAGTTCCAATTGTTCAGTGAAGAAAGCCATATACACCCAGAGAGAGGAATGTGAAATGTGGACCACAACATAACATTTTCATGCTCTCTATTGATGTTTGCTTGCATTGTTTCCTTTCTCTGATTTTTCTTTCTTGTAGATATGATTTTTCTTGCACAGCAAGATAAGTATGGAAATATGTATACATATATCCAATTTGTCAAGTATTTTAACATAATTAACATGTAGTGGATATCCTGCCATCTAGGGGAGGGGTGGGGAGTAGGAGGGAAAAATGTGTAACAGAAAGCTTTGTAAGGGTCAATGTTGAAGAATTACCCATACATATGTTTTGCAAATAAAAAGTTTTAATAATATATATATATATATATGCAAAGATAGTTTTCAACATTCACTGCTGCAAAACCTTGTGTTCCAAATTTTTCTCCCTCCTTCCCTATCTCCAACCTCCCCTAAACAGCAAGTAATCCATTCTGGGTTAAACATGTACAATTCTTCTAGACATATTTTCACATTTATCATGTTGTGCAAGAAAAATCAGATCAAAAAGGGAAAAAATGGGAAAGAAAACAAATAAATAACAACTAACAGAGTGAAAATACCACGCTGTGATCCCACACTCAGTCTCCATAGTCCTATGGATGTGGATGGGTTTTTTCCTTTGTTTGATAATTCTCAACCTCTCTACCTAGTGCTATAATGCAAGACAGTCATCAATATGACTATCAAGTAACAATTGAAGTATATGGAATTATCAAGCATAACTATATATATAGTCCATCGTACATAAACATCACTTACAAAACATAAAGCTATAGGATGGAGGTAATTAAATTTTATTTTTAGATCTACATTTTTCTTTTCTACCTCCTACCTTCCCATCCTTTCCCAATTGATAAAGAAAAAATAAATACATAAAACCCCATTACAAAATGTAGTCAAGTTATATCAAAAACCAAACTAACAATTATCATATGATTATATCAATAGTTGCAGAAAAAGCATTTAACAAAATACAACACCTATTTCTATTTTAAAAAAAAACCTCACTAGAGAATATAGGGATAAATGGAATTTTCCTTAAAATGATAAGTAGCATGTGTCTAAAATCATCAGCAAGCATCATTTGTGATGGGGATAAACTAGAAGCATTCCCAGTAAGATCAGGGGTGAAACAAGACAACCCACTAACACCATTACTGTTCAATATTGTATTAGAAATGTTAGCTTTATCAATAAGAGAAGAAAAAGAAATTGAAGGAATTAGGGTAGGTAATGAGATAACAGAATTATCACTCTTTGCAGATTTTATGATGGTATCATCATAAATGCAGATGATAAGATTCTTAAAGAATCAACTGAAAAACTACTAGAAACAATTAATAGCTTTAACAAAGTTGCAGGATATAAAATAAATCCACATAAATCAGTATTTCTGTCATCAAGGGGAGGAGGATGGGGGGAGGGGAGGGAAAAAATTTGGAATGCAAGGTTTTACAAGGATGAATGTTGAAAACTATCTTTGCATGTATCTTGAAAATAAAAGGCTATTATTAAAACAATTTTTAAAAAACATTCCTTAGAGATAGAAAGTGGTTTTTATACCATATAAAGGCTCTGCCCAGTTTCTTTTAAGATAACTAACCATAATCTCTCACCTCTGTAAAACTGGCCAATTACATGATTTTTGTTTTGTTCTTTATTTTGAGCTTATAAAAATGAATCACATCTTCAATTCAGGGTCTTCTGGCTAGAGGCAGGACCATTTGTTTATTTATTATTGTTTATTACCATTTATTATCAAGTTGCATGTCCCTATTAATAAATAATATCTTGAACAGAGGAAAAAATATCAAGCAAAACAAATTCCCACACTGACCATATCAAAAAATAAATGTCTTAATTTGTATTCTAAGTCTGTCACTTCTAACTTGGGAGGTGGGTAATATGTTTCATTATGAATCCTCTGAATTTGTAGTTGGTCATTGTGTTCATCAGAATTCTTAAGTCTTTCAAAATTCTTTGTCTTTACAATGTTGCTGTTATGGTATAAATTATTCTGGCTCCTTTTCATTTCACTCTGTATCAATTCATAAAAGTCTTCCCAGGTTTCTCTGACATATAGTATAAAGTTGAAAATGGTGACATTGCTAGAGCTTCCATATTTTTTTCTCAACTCTTTCTGTATCATGTGACTTGGATAAAAGTAAGAAAGAGTCTTTTGTGTCCTTTTAACTTGCCTTGATTTCTTGATCCGTAAAATGGATAAAAACACCCTTATTGGATAAAGGGATTACAAAATTCCTTGAACAAACCAACAGGAGACATATAACACTAAGCCTGCCCAAAGCAATTTGTACTCTTGGGTATTTCCTGGGTTTCCATTCTGAGAAGATTGCCACAAACATTAGTGCTACCCTGTCTCCACAGGATTCTGAGAATGGTGGGGACAGTGGATACCCAAGTGAAAAGAGGAACGAACTGGAAGACATAGATGGTCGAGACAGGGTAAGGAAGCTTATTGGGGGATGGAATTATAAATCCCCTATTGCCCCATGGATTACTGTCTCTTTCCTATCCTGTGGATAGATAGGATAGATAACTGCTCTCAGAAGTTTTTCCATTTTCTAAAAGATTGGGTAACTCTATTGATGTGCCTTTCTTAACATAAAAACCTTTCCTCTTTGGGAGAAACAGCATGAATAGATGGAGGGTAACCCTCCTCCCCCCTTTTTAAAGATGGGATTGCCCTTTTAAAGATGGGATGTCTCTATCATTAATCAGAACCTCCCTGGACAAATACTCCTCTGACCAAGCATTAACCACCTCTCATAGTTATGATTCTCTGTTAAGCTTTTTTTGGGGCAAAGACTAGGAAAGGCACCATTTATTCTGGCCCATTCCCCAATCCATTGCTGATCCAAGTCAAGATACCTAGGAGTCTGTGATTTGTTTTTGAAGCATGAGGTCTGAGAAGATGGAGAAGTGACAAGAAAATAATGAGTTTGAGAGTCTGGAAAACAGACTGCCATTCAGTCAGTACACCCCAAGCCGAGCTTTTTAACTTGTAAAAATAGCTTTAACAGTGGCCTCTGAGATTTTCTTCTGGTCCTAAGAGTCTGAGGTTTGAGTCCCAGGACTGAGAATCTGGGAGAAAAAGTGGGGAGTGTGTGTCTCAATAGAGTTGCTGATATCTTTCCCCCCTTTTTAATATCTTTCATTGCTTTCTCTTTTGTCAGGAAAATAAAAAGAGTGAAATCTTATGAAGGGGGGAGATGTTTTCATCCTATGTGAAAGTCAAATTTTATGTTGCAACTAGAGAACAGGCTGTAGAAACCAGAAATCACTTATCTCTAGGCCTCAGTTTCCATCTATAAAATGAAAAAACTATTAATCTTTTTTTAACTTAAAAATATTCTGAACTTAAGCATCAACTAAAACTAGCATCTCCAAGTACATTATTTTTAATTTTTGTTAGTTTTTTCAGTTATTAAGTATTTATTTTTCTTTCTTTCACATTTCCACCCACTTCACTAAAAAAAGAAAAAACAAACCCATAACAAAAATAGTCAAGCAAAACAAATTCTTGTCTTGGCCACATCCAAAAATATGTCTCATTCCATGTATTTTGTCATTCACCTCTCCATCAAGAGGTAGATAGCCTTTTTCATTGTCCTATAGTCCTTTGGCATTATAGTTGATCATTGTATTGATCAGAGTCCTCAAATCTTTAAAAATTGTTGCTTTACATGCATATATGTGTGTATGTGCACACATGTATAAATATGTTTGTTTCTAAATCTGTATACATATATACCTGTGTTTATATATTCACACATATATATATGTACAGACATATGTGAAATTTGGGGTTTTTGAACCTAGACTAGATAATAAGCTCATAGGTCTAGAGCTAGAAGAGGGGTCTTAGAGGTCTCTATCTCCTCCTTTTGCAATTGAGCCCACCCAGAATCAGACAGCAAGGTACAGTAGAGCCATGGAGTCAAGAAGACTTAGCTTCCCGAGTTCAAATCCATCCTCAGATGCTTAAACATTGGTCAAGTCACTTAACCATGTCTGCTTCAGTTTCCTCATTTGTAAAATGAGCTGGAGAAGGAAAAGGCAATCCACTCTAGTAGTTTTGTCAAGAAAACCCCAAATATCCAAAGAGTCGGACATGATGACAATGATTAAACAGAAGTCAATGATTTACCTGAGTTCACACAGGTCACAAGTGTCAGAGTTGTGAATTGAGTCCAGGACCTCTATAGAGGTGGTCTTTGTACTGTAGAATACTGCTTATCCTGCAGTCCCTCTGGATCTAATAGGCAAACCTAGGTAGGCTATGCTAGCTTCTCATTACAACTCCAGGGGCATCTTGGTGACTGGGCTTTGTCCAAGAATGGCTGCCATCTGGAAAGCATATCATTAGGAGAGCCTGGCTTCCAAGGTGTGACCTTGGAATTATGAATGTGAGTTAAAACAATAACAGAATGTTAGCCCTGGATCAAGTAATAAATGTCAGAAAAAGAACCAGCTAATCTGGTTTCTTTGGGGGATGGGAAGAACTAAAAAGCATGGCTTTGGGCTCTTATGAATAAGTTTCAGTCATGGATGGTTTATCCATTTCTTAGTCAAGGGAAACATTGAGGGTTGGAGGTAGGCAGAGGAGAAGAAATAAAAAATTTGAATCATCTAAATCTTTGTCTTTATCTAGGCCCATTCAAATGGCAACCGGAAACAGTATGAATCTGATGAAGATAGTCTGGGCAGTTATGGAAGGGTAAATAACACTATTTCTTCATAAGGTCTTGCTTTTTGTCCTGTGTGTAAAAGTGCTTTGTAAACTGGAAGCTATTAAGTGTCAGCTGTGGTTCTCCACTGGCTACTCCCTTTCACATAACTGGCATTCTCTAATTTACAGGGGCACCTCTGTTTTTTTTTCCCCATTGGTTCTTTTTCTTAATGAAAAGGTACTGTAACAAGTAATTTACTGAGACCATTTTGCATGCAGAGCAAGGCTCTGTGAAGGATGCAAATTGTGAAATCTTTGCTGTCCTCAAAGAGCATTCAATCTAGTTGGGGAGATTAGATATATGAAAAGATAACAGTATTGGACAGCTAATACTTAAGGACTATGGGAGCTCAGAGGAGTTAAAGATGGTTTCCCACTTTGGTAGAAAAGGAAGGAGAGGTAGGTTTTGAGGAATGGGTGGGATCTGAGTGGGTGGTGAGCATAGGAAGGACACATTTCCGGATGGGGAAAATATTGTGAACAATGGCATCTTTCAGAGATAGTAAATAGACCAGTGGAGAGTTTGTCTAGGAGAATAGTGAAAAATAAACTTCATCTTCCACAAGTTATATTTTTAAGTCTGCCAGAGACTCATGGGTTTAAGTGGATCCCATCCTGAGATTTTAATTTCCTAAGTTGCTTCCTACTTTTTGCACCTCGTCCAACACATACTTAGTGGGCTAGTTCCATTCTAAAACTTGGCCTCTCCATTTTGTTGGCCTAAATCATAAACCTTATTTTTCTTTCAAGTGTCCATCATGGTTTTTTGTTGTTGTTGTTGTTGTTGTTGTTGTTTTTATCACTGGGCCAACAGTAGTCAAAAAAAATGGGATTAATTTCAATTGAACCCATTACCTTGAAGACAGATTTGACAATTTTGTTAATTGTTTTTACTGCTATTGCCTTTATGGTAGTGGTTTATTTATTATTTTTTAAAATGGAATATATGAGGAATTGACTAAAAGTCAGCAGTGATTACAGAATTGAGAAAACTTACTTGATGCTGGTTTTTTTTGGAGTTGCTCCTGATTGGTCTTGTCCCAAGTCTTTTTATACACTAGTTGCTTTCAGGCTTGCCACATTTTTTGGTCAGTTGCTAAAATGTTCCATCTTTTTCCATGTTAGCTAAAGTGGCTGTGTTAAGGATGATTAGGAATGGAGTGGTGTAAGTCTGCAACAGCCCTGAAAACCTAAGCGCTTGCCTTTCCTGATACTAACCCCAGGGTGTTTGTATAGCCATGTCTTCTGTGCTGACTTTTCACCAGCCGGATGAGGGTGAAATGCATTAACTCCCTAAGCATCTCTCCTGTTTCAAAGGTAAATGTTGTATTATTACATTCTCTTCTTCCAGGTCAGTGTGGAGAAATGGAATCTCTATAACTCTGCCAGGCTTCACCTCCAGCGGCCATCCTGTGTTGCTGTGGAAATGCAGAGACTTAATGATCTGGACCTTGAAAAGAAAATCGGGAAGTCCATTTTGGGGAAGGTATTGGTGATGTGCATTTGAGAGAAAAGGGGGAAAAGTCTTTTGCATCACACCAAAGGGAATTTGCCCATCAGCACTTCTCTGATCATAAACAATTTCTCTGAAGACTCACACCACTCCTTTGCTAATCATTTCCTCTTGCAGGTTGACTTCGACGAGCTCTCTTGGTAGACAGGAACTTCCTTATTAGATGCAGCTGTCAGGCTGCCTCCTCACAGGCCCTTTGAATTGACACTGGTCTCTGTGGCAGGTTCACCTGGCTATGGTGCGTTACCATGAAGGGGGACGCTTTTGTGAGAAGGACCAGCCGTGGGATCAAGAGTCAGCTGTCTTCCATCTGGAGCACGCAGCAGATCTGGGGGAGCTGGAGGCCATTGTGGGGCTCGGGCTCATGTACTCCCAGCTCCCCCACCACATCCTGGCTGATGTCTCCTTACAGGTAAGAGGGCCAGGACCAAGGGGATGATTCCTGAATGTTGCTGTTGCTGTGAAAACAGTCCATGGGTGGCAGGGCCACTGTGTGTGTCCTTTTAGTTGATTATTTTTGGAGATTCAGTTTCCCTGTTTGACCCCAGACTGGAAGTACAGCAGTCATTCTTCGGCTCAATCCCACTGATTAATGGCATGGTTGCTTTGACCTGTTTAATGTCCATCCTGGACTGTTAGCCCTTTTTAGGCATCCCAAATATTGTTTTTCTCTCCCTTTATCCCCTTCCAGGGATTTACCATATTAGTGCCAAATATAAGATAGACACCTAATTGACTTTAATCAGAGCTCTAGAGCTCCAGCTACTCACTAGGTTCAACTCCCCTCGTGTATGATAGGGTTCATAGGAGGAGGGCATGTACAACCATACTATGTCTGAATATTGATAAGATAATTTCTGATAGGAAACAACAGCAGCAACAATAATGATAATAGCTAACAATTATTTAGCACTTGAAGATTTGCAAAATACATTATCTCACAACCACACTATACGATCCAAATGAAGTGGTCTATTTTATACATAAGGAAACAAGTTAAAAGGCTGTGGCTAATAAAGCCACAAATATTTTTTAAATTTTCATTATTTTTATTTATTTCATTAAACATTTCCTAATTATGTTTAAAAAAAAAACCTCTTAACACCCTTTTTTTGAAAAAATTTTGAGTATCAAATCCTCTTCCTCCCTTTTACATCTTCCTCCTCTTTGAGATGACAATTTTCTATTGTTTATACATGTGAAGTCATGCAAAACATTTTTCCTTATTAGCTTTGTTGTGAAAGAACTCAATAAAACAATAAAAATAAAGTGAAAAAAGTATGCTTCACTCTGCATTCAGATTTCTATCAATTTTCTTTCAGGAGATGGATAGCATTTTTTATGCTGGGTCTTTTAAAATTATTGTATTGATCAGACTAGCTCAGTCTTTCATAGTTCATCCTTTTTACTGTATTGTTGTTATTGTGCATAGTACACTCCTGGTTCTGCTCATTTCACTTTATATAAGTGTTTCCAGGTTTTTCTGCAATCATCCTGCTCATCATTTCTTATAGCACAATAGTATCCCATCACAATTACATACCACACAATATATTCACCCATTCCCCAAATGAGGAACATTTCTTCAACTTCTAATTCTATGTCACCACAAAAAGAGCTACTATATGGCTAGAAACTGGAAACTGAAGGGATGCCCATCAATTGGAGAGTGGCTGAATAAATTATGGTATATGAATGTTATGGAATATTATTGTTCTGTAAGAAACGACCAGCAGGACGATTTCAGAGAGGCCTGGAGAGACTTGCATGAACTGATGCTGAGTGAAACAAGCAGAACCAGGAGATCATCATGCACAGCAACAACAGTATTACATGATGATCAATTCTGATGGACATGGCTCTCTGCAATAAAGAATTGTCTCAAACCAGTTCCAGTTGTTCACTGAAGAAAACCATATACACCCAGAAAGAGGGACATAAAATATGGACCACAACGTAACATTTTCATGATCTGTATTGACATTTGCTTGCATTGTGTTGCCTTTCTCTGATTCTTTTTTTTTTCTTGAAGATAGGATTTTTCTTGCATAACTTCTCAAGCATTTCAACATTATTAACATGTAGTGGACTTCCTGCCATCTGGGGGAGGGGAGGGGACTGGGGGTAAAATTTGTATTGGAAAGCTTTGTAAAGATCAAGGTTGGGGAACTACCCATACATATGTTATACAAATAAAAAGCTTAAAAAAATTAAAATTAAAATTTAAAAAAAAAGAGCTACTATAATGATCTTTATACAGATAGGTACTTTTCCCTTTTCTTTGATCTCTTTGAAATATAGACCTAGTAGCGGTCTTACTGGAGCAAAAAGTTTGCAGTTTTATAATTCTTTGGGTTAGTTCCAAATTGTTCTTCATAATAGTTGGATCCTTTTTGTAGTGTCAAGAAACTGGAAATTAAGTGGATGTCCATCAGTTGGGGAATGGCTGGATAAGTTATGCTTTTCCTAGGTCAAGAACAGACAACCATACTGGTTGTTGAACTTTCTCTTACCTTGATTGTATCTCCTCTTTCTCAGCCTGAGTTTGACTACTCTCTGTGATTAGTCTTTGTTAAAATTAAACTAAGAAAAAGGTATTATTCTGGTTGCAAAAAAAAAGGTGGGGGGTAGAGAAAAGGAATAAAAAAGAAAAAATGCCATTTAAATCTAAAGAGAGAACTAAAGAGAGATCCACTAAATGTGGATCAAAGGATAGTATTTTCACCTTTTTATTGTTGTTGTTGGTTTGCTTGCTTGTTTTTCCCCCTTTTGATCAACATAGTATGATGAATCTGGAAATATATTTAAAAGAATTGCACATGTTTAGGTTAAAAAAAAGAATAGTTGGATCAGTTCACAACTCCACCAACAGTGCATTAGAGTCCTCATTTTCCCACATCCAGCTTTTTTTTCTGTCATGTTAGCCAATCTGATAGGTATGAGATGCTACCTCTGACTTGTTTTAATTTTCATTTCTTTATTTAATAGTGATTTAGAGCATTTTTTCATTATAGATAACCGATTTCTTCTTTTAAAAACTTTCTATTCATATACTTTGGTTTTTTTATTAAAGCTTTTTATTTGCAGAACATATGAGTAATTTTTCTACCTTTGCAAAATTTCCTGTTCCAAATTTTTCCCTCCTTTCCCCACCCCTTCCCCTAGATGGCAAGTAGTCTAATACATGTTAAATATGTTAAAATATATGATAAATCTAATATGTGCATACATATCTATACAGTTATCTTGCTGCACAAGAAAAATGAAACCTAAAAGAAAAAAAAAACTAAGAAGGAAAACAAAATGCAAGGAAATATTCACAGAAAGCATTAAAATGCTGTGTTGTGGTCCACACTCAGATCCCACAGGCCTCTCCCTGGGTGTGTATGGCTCTCTTCATCAGTGAACAATAGGAACTGGTTTGAATCACACCATTGTTGAAAAGAGCCATGTCCATCAGAATTGATTGTCATATAGTCTTGTTGCCGTGTATGATGATCTCCTGGTTCTGCTCATTTCACTCAGCATCAGTTCATGCAAGTCTCTCCAGGCCTCTCTGAAATCGTCCTGCTGGTCATTTCTTACAGAACAATAATATTCCCTAACATTCATATACCATAATTTGTTCAGCCATTCTCCAATTAATGGGCATCCATTCAGTTTCCAGTTTCTAGCTACTACAAAAAGGGCTGCCACAAACATTCTTGCACATGTGGGGCCCTTTCCCTCCTTTAAGATCTCTTTGGGATATAAGCCCAATAGAAACACTGCTGGGTCAAAGGGTATGCACAGTTTGATAACTTTTTTTTTTTCTGGTGTTTAAATTTTATTAATATGGAATAATGAAATAACCTTTTTTTTTAATTAACTGAAGATTCAAAAATTTGATATCCTACTTTTTGTCTGAGTATGAGAAAAACTTAAACAGGGCAAATCTATAATTCAAGAAATGTCAAATAACCTCACAGTAATTCAATTGAATACCATTTATTAAGACCATTCAATATTTCAATGCTTTAATTCTTCAACTGAAGTCTATACTATAAGGGACTGCCATATCTTCTGGCTCCTGGTCAGATGTTCATAGTCTCTAGAGGGATCACATGTAAAATATCACATTTTCTCCTGTCATGTCTTTTATTTTTTTTTTTTCCTTTCCTCTTTTTTCTCTCTCTCTTTTTTTTTTTTGTTAAAGCTTTTTATTTGTATAACATATGTATGGGTAGTTCCCCAACATTGATCTTTACAAAGCTTTCCATTACAAATTTTACCCCCAGTCCCCTCCCCTCCCCTAGATGGCAGGAAGTCCACTACATGCTAATAATGTTGAAATGCTTGAGAAGTTATGCAAGAAAAATCCTATCTACAAGAAAAAAAAAAAGAATCAGAGAAAGGCAACACAATGCAAACAAATGTCAGTATAGATCATGAAAATGTTATGTTGTAGTCCATATTTCATTTCCCTCTCTCTGGGTGTATATGGTTTTCTTCAGTGAACAACTGGAACTGGTTTGAGACAATTCTTCGTTGCAGAGAGCCATGTCCATCAGAATTGATCATCATGTAATACTGTTGTTGCTGTGTATGATGATCTCCTGGTTCTGCTCGTTTCACTCAGCATCAGTTCATGCAAGTCTCTCCAGGCCTCTCTGAAATCGTCCTGCTGGTCATTTCTTACAGAGCAATAATATTCCCTAACATTCATATACCATAATTTGTTCAGCCATTCCTCAATTAATGGGCATCCATTCAGTTTCCAGTTTCTAGCTACTACAAAAAGGGCTGCCACAAACATTCTTGCACATGTGGGGCCCTTTCCCTCCTTTAAGATCTCTTTGGGATATAAGCCCAATAGAAACACTGCTGGGTCAAAGGGTATGCACAGTCTGATAACTTTTTGAGCATAGTTCCAAATTAGCTGAGTAAGTATTGAGATGGGGAGGATGAAATGTGAGAGATGTTATGCAGCATGCCTGAAAATTTCTTGACTTGCCTGGGGAAAGTATAGTTTTTATTGACCAAAAATTTGTGGACAAGGGAAGCCAAAGGTAGAGTTTTAAGGAAAAGCCTAACTAGTTTCTACATTACCAGCTAAGATTTCTATGGCTTGGCATAGTGATTGGGGGAAACACTGTGCATGATGGTTTGCCTGAAAAATTACTGTGGCACTCATCCAGACAACATCCTAATGAACATATAGAAAAGATGAATGCAACTTCCAAAGGGATCTCCCTCACTACTAGTAAGAGCCTTATGAATCAATAAATCATCAAGCATTTATTAAGCACTTACTGTGTGCCATTCATTGAGGATTCAGAGGAGAAGAAAAAGGCAAGAACAGGCCCTATCTTTAAGGTGCTTATATTTTAATAGGGATAAAATACATATGTGAATCAGTATGTACAAGATAAATGCAGAATCCAGAGAGAGAACTTTGGAGACTGAATGTGGGTCAAAGTATAGTACTTCATCTTTTTTTATTTGTTTGTTTCTCATTATTTTTTCCCTTTGGTCTGATTTTTCTTTCACAACATGATAAATATGGAAATATATTTTAAAAGAGTGCACATATTTAACCTATGTCAGATTGCTTGCTGTCTTGAAAAGGAGGAAGGGTGAAAAATTTGTAATACAAAGTCCTACAAATGTGAATTTTGAAAATTATCTTTATGTGTATTTGGAAAAATAAAATACTGTTGTGGATAAAAAATGGTAAATGCAGAGTAGTTGGAAGATAGCCTTAGAAGTAAAGGTACTAACAAGTGGGAGAATTTATAGCTTATATTTCTCTCCATGAAATCATGGAGATTGCCTGGCTTCTGAAGCACTGCATGCAGTTAAGTCCTTATGGCAGAGGAACTCTGAGTGAGAAAGAAGGATGACAGCTTTGGCAGCATGAGATCATCAGTTTGTCAGCCAGGGTCGGATGCTGGGTGTGGAAAATCACTGTTAATTCTGTTTGTGCTGAGGGAAGTCTGATCCCTTGAATTTGACAAGTTTCTTCTCAAGTATACTCCTCCATTTTCACACCTTCTCTTCACATTCTTCTCTTTTTTGTCTTAGCAACAGATAGACTGAGATTACCATGCTCTCTGCTTGATAGAAACACCAAAATAGACATGAAATCACAAGAATAGGGGTCCTGCTCTTCCAGACATGTATTTTGTAATAGCTTAAGCAAGGAAATTATCGTCAGTGTTCAGCATTACACATTGGAAATCATAATATCATGAATTTAGACAAGGAAAGGGTTCTTAGAAGCCATTAAAGTATATCCTCTTTCATTTTATAAATGAAAAAATTGAGGCTTATAAAAATAGTTTGCTCAAAGAATGTTTGTGGCAGCCCTTTTTGTAGTGACTAGAAACTGGAAACTGAATGCATGCCCATCAATTGGAGAATGGTTGAATAAATTATGGTATATGAATGTTATGGAATATTATTGCTATGTAAGAAACGACCAGCAGGACGATTTCAGAGAGGCCTGGAGAGACTTGCATGAACTAATGCTCAGTGAAATGAGCAGAACCAGGAGATCATTATTCACGGCAGCAACAATACTATATGATGATCAGTTCTGATGGACATGGCTCTCTTCAACAATGAAATGTTTCAAACCAGTTCCAATTGTTCAGTGAAGAAAGCCATATACACCCAGAGAGAAGGATGTGAAATGTGGACCGCAACATAGCATTTTCATGCTCTCTATTGATGTTTGCTTGCATTGTGTTTCCTTTATCTGATTTTTCTTTCTTGTAGATATGATTTTTCTTGCACAACAATGATAAGTGTGGAAATATGTATACACATATTCGATTTGTCAAGTATTTTAACATAATTAACATGTAGTGGATATCCTGCCATCTAGGGGAGGGGTGGGGAGTAGGGGGGGAAAATTTGTAACAGAAAGCTTTGTAAGGGTTAATGTTGAAGAATTACCCATACATATGTTTTGCAAATAAAAAGTTTTAATTTAAAAAAAAATAGTTTGCCCAGGGCCACCTAACTAGTGAATTCCTAAAGCAAGATTCAAATTCAAGGCTTCCCTACTCCCAAATACAATGCTTGGAATGACTAATAATGTTTATTGAATTTAATTAAAAAAGAAAAAATTTGATCTGTAAGATTCCTAGAGGTTCGATTTTGGGTTTGTTTGTTTGTTTTTGAGAGAGAGGAAAATAATTTTATTTAAAAAATTTTGATGGTAGTTTTTTACTTTCAAAATACACGTTAAAAATAGCTTTCCAATATTCACCCTTGCAAAAAACCTTGTTTCAAATTTTTCTCTCTCCCCCTCCCTCCCCTAAACAGCCAATAATTCAATATAGGTTAAAAATGTGTAATTCTTCTAAACATTTCCACATTTATCATGAACAAGAAAAATCAGATCGAAAAGGAAAAAGAAAAGCAAACAAAAAAGGTGAAAATACTATGTTTCAATCTACATTCAGTCCCCACAGTCCTCTTTCTGGATGTAGGTCACTCTCTCCATCACAAGTCTCTTAGAATTGTCTTCAATCATCTCATTGTTGGAAAGAGCCAGAATTGATCATCGTATAGTCTTGTTGTTGCCATGTATAATGATCTCCTGGTTCTGCTCATTTCACTCAGCATCAGTTCATGCAAGTCCCTCCAGGCCTCTCTGAAATCATCCTGCTGATCGTTTCTTACAGAGCAATAATATTCCATAACATTCATATACCATAATTTATTCAGCCACTCTCCAATTGATGGGCATCCATTCAGTTTTCAGTTTCTAGCCACTACAAAAAGAGCTGCCACAAACATTCTTGCACATGTGGGGCCTTTTCCTTCCTTTAAGATTTCTTTGGGATATAAGCCCAATAGAAACACTGCTGGGTCAAAGGGTATGCACAGTTTGATAACTTTTTGAGCATAGCTCCAAATTGTTCTCCAGAATGGTTGGATCCCATTCACAGTTCCACCAACAATGTACAGTTTTCCTACATCCCCTCCAACATTTATCATTATTTTTTCCTGTCATCTTAGCCAATCTGGGAGGTACAAATGATACCAGAATTTTCTTCTTAAAGCATTATAGAAAGAAAGTGAGAAGTAAAGATCATGGAGATATACATACACATAAATAATTATTTTGGGTGTGTTTAATAGGAGTCGGAGGAGAACAGAATGAAAGGATTTGATTACTTACTGAAGGCTGCAGAAGCAGGTGACCGTCATTCTATGATTCTTGTGGCAAGAGCCTATGACACAGGTCTGAACCTCAGCTCTGACAGGTAATAACAACTTATAATTATTTTTCTGGTTACAAACCCTGCAATATAAGTTGTCCAACTAGCCTCATCCCCATTGGACTGAGAATTGAGACCTGGATTCTAGGTCTGAATTTGCTTTGAGTTGTCTGTGGGCCACTTGCCCTTTTTTCAAAAAAGAGAGAGAATTTTGCTTTGAAGTCAGTGGGATCTCCTGTTAATGATAACGGAGCCTGGGATCTATGTATAGTCATCAGGAACTGGTATTACGTTAAGGGGTCTCCTGAATTTGTCTTTTTGAGTTGCTACATTTTCCAGAAACACTAAACCCAGAGTATGTGGGCGATCTTGAATATGTCAAGGACTAAGCCCCCTCTGAATTAACATCATCTGTTGTTTTTATCCCAAGATGGATTCCCTGTATGTCCCAGGGAGTCCAGACAGGTGCCAGTCAATCTGTACTAGGCTGAGAAACTCTTTGTGCAGCTAAGACCTATATAGATAAGCAAAACATTCTATTTTCATAGACTAGCAGTTTCCAAGGGAAAAGAATGAGGTTTTTGCCATCCCTTGTTCCTCACCTTCAAAAGGGGTTTTGTCCTTTTATCCCACTTTACTGCACCTTTCCCCTTCATGACCATAGAAGGAAATTTCTGTTATCTCCTCTTTCCTTTGTCCTGCTGTTACAAAAATGCAACTTCTGTATGGATTGTGGACACTTTGGGTTCCACATGCACATTCATTCCTCTTGTAACACACTTAGTTCTCACATAACTTTAATAAAGTGGTGATTGTTGACAGCACATTACTGCTGTTGTGCACCCAGCAGCTGAGCAGATGTTCCAAAGTTATATTTGTAGTAATGGTTGATGGATTTGCATTGATGCATGGATTCTTTCCCCCATTCCCCCTCCTTCCCAAGAATGTGCAGTTATAAAACACAGGGATGAGATGTAAACACACACATATATACATACATTTATAATTATTTGTATTGCAGCTGTATATTCACAGACACACTCACCAGGGTATACTGAAGCCAGCTCATATTCAATCTCAAAAGCCAATGATTAAATTTTCAATGTGAACATTTATACCTTGGAAATCAGTAAAAGCTACAAGGGCTTGATTTATTATACTATTAACTGTATAGATTTGAGAAAGTGATCAAGTGAATGTTACTAGTGCAAATTAAACTTAAAAGTGTATCATGGATATATTCCTTCCCCTTTTTCCCTTTTTCCCCCACCCCATCCTCTTGGGTTTTTTTTAATATTTTTATTTTCAAAACATATGCATAGATAGTTTTCAACATTCACCCTTCCAAAACCTTGTGTTCCAAATTTGTTTCTCTCTCCCTTCTCCCCACCCTCTCCCCTAGATAGCAAGTAATCCAGTATATATTAAACATATGCAGTTTTTCTATACATATTTCCATAATTATCATACTGCACAAGAAAAATCAGATCAAAAAGGAAAAATTAGAAAGAAAACAAAATGCAAGCAAACAACAACAAAAAGTGAAAATACCATATCGTGATCCACACTTGGTCTCCACAGTCTCGTGCAGATGGCTCTCTTCATCACAAGACCATTGGAACTGGTGTGAATCATCTCATTATTGAAGAGTCACATCTGTCAGAATTGCCCATCCTCCTTTTAAACATTTACTAGCAGACAGTTACTGTTTACTACAAAATAACAAAAAGAACAAAATTTTAAAACCTGAGCATTTAGGGAATGAAGCTATAGTCCATAATCTCTCCTTGCTCTACTCCCTACCGAACTAAAGTGGGCAAGAAAGTTATAACAGGTTCATTTAAATGCCTGAGAGGATGAATGTATTGTGGGATGAGAAACTTATTTCCATTAAATTAACATGTCTCAGAACTCAGGCCAGCACATTGACCAATCTTAACTCCAGAGAAATGATAGTAAAACATAATGTAGTATAAAAATCTGTTTTGGGGGAGAAGGGGGTGAAGAGCAATTGAGATTAAATTTGTCCAGGATCACAGATACTAAGTGCCTAAGGTCACATTTGAACTCAAGCCCTCCTGACTCCAGACGTAGTGCTTTATCTACTGTACCACCTAGTTGCCCCCTTGATGCAATTTAAATGGGAAGAATTAATTGTATTTCCAGTAAAATGTGTTTAATTGCCACTAAAATCCTTGTAAATTATGTTGGGTTCTAGTTAACATGATGTGGTGAGGTAACATCTATGGTTAGCAGGTTCTTTCATGGCCTCCTTTATTTTGCCATCTGTTGTCCCCAGTTTTGGTAGATGGGTAGTGGACTGTGCAGATTAAAACCCATGGTTGCAGACATGTTGATTTATCTTATTTGTTTAACTGGACTTCTTAGATACAAGGAATGGTTCTCACTGGCAGGGAAAGCAGTGTGGGGGAACAATAATAACTTGCTTTAGAGCCTTCAGTTAAACTTTTAAAAAGATTTTCAAGTATGTGCTTTCAAGATCAGGTTAAAAAAAAAAAAGCAGAGAAAAGTCCAAATTGTCCTTGATCCCAAATTCTTTATGGAGCACAGTGAGGACTTTAAGGCAGAACATTCCTGATAGGGAAGATGAGTAGGTTTGAATGTGTTAAAACTTTTTTTTTTACTATTATCTTTTGTTTTTATGTAATTTTTATTTCCATATATGCTTCTCTCTGAAACTATCCCTTGTGAAATAAAATAAAAAGATTTTTTTAAAAAATGGTTCAACAAAACTAATTAATCCATCAATTGAGTCTTTTTCCCATTTAATAGGTATTTTATTTTTTCTAATATCATGTAAAGATAGTTTTCAACATTTACTTTTATAAAATTTTGTTTTCCAATTTTTTTCTTTCTCTCTCTTCCTTCTCCAAGACAGCAAGACATCTAATATAGATTATACTTGTACAATCATATCAAAAATATTTCCACATTAATCATGTATCAACAGTTTTAATAGTATTTTCAGTCTTCCATACTAGTAGTCCCTCATCTTATCTCTTTAAAGCTTGATCCTTATAAAATTATACAGTATTTATTTTTGTTGTTCTTTTCACTTACATTGTTGCAGTCATTGTGTATCTTGTTTTACTGGTTTCATTTATTCCCTCTGTATCAATTCATAGATGTTTTGGAAAGGTGATCTTCATTTTTTAAACTTTTAATGTTTGGGGGTGGCTGAGTTTTGGAAGTACAGGGTTATGTATGATAGTCAGCTAGCATTTACTGAGCATCTACTATATATGAGTCAGGTACTGCACTAAGCAGAATACCAAAAATAAATAAATAAAAGGGTCCTTCCTCCCACATAGTTTGATGGAGGAGACCATACATACAAGATATGTTCAAGATAAAATGGAGAGTAGTTCTAAAATTAAAATTAAGGAGGACTATAAAAGCCTTCTTAGAGAAGGTAGGAATCTCTGAAACTTGAAGGAAGCTAGGAGACAGAGATAAGGAGAGAGAACATTCCTTCCAGGCTGGGAAACAAAGAGCAAGTAAAAACATTTGTGTCTGGAGATAGAATGATATGCTAGCATTCAAAGAGAAACTTAGAATTTTAGCATCAAAAAGACTAGTCCAATGAGCTCAAATCTGAGAGGAAGAAACAGAAAGATAAAAATTACTTCCCCAAGATGACATGAATTAGAGTTGTCTCCCCTTTGTTCCAGTTTGCCACACTTGAGGGAATGGGCCAAGAGTGGTTTATAAAATAGTTGAAGCTCTTAATTAGCTCATGAACCACATTTGTAGGTTTGGGGTTTAGATTTTGTATTTTTAAATGGTGAGGCAAGCATTCTCTGGGAATCGAGCCAAGGGGACAACTGTTTGACCCTTCTGTGGGAGTGCAGGGCATTCTGGAAGCCCAGGAAAGCCACTTGGTCTGCTCAACACCTGGCTTTCCTCTTGTCTCTTCCAGAAAGGCCTTGGCTAAATGCCTTTGGAGGATAGAATTTCTCCCACGCTAAGGAGGAAATCTTTCATCTAGTCAAATGGACAATCTTTTTCTACTGCTAATTCAGATGAGGAATGGAATGGAAGAAATGAGATAGAAGTTGGGGCTTTTGCTGCTCCAGCTTAATTGATCAACCTCTTTTCCCCAAAAGCCCTAGAGAGGAATGGAGGTGACAGGGAAATGTGGTTTCCCCTACTACCAAACTAGACTGTTTCTACTACCCATTAGGAGACACTATTGATCATTCAGGACTATCAGTAGTTCAGGTTTTGTGCTAGGTGCCTGGAGAAACAAAAAGCCAAAAAAAGGCACAATGTCTCCTCCCAGGAAGCTTATATTCTATGGGGAGAATATGTTAAGTATATAAATAATAAGTACAAAGTAATTAGTAAGGGAAGGCACTAGCAGTTTGAAATAAGAAAAGGCAATCTCTAAAACTATTGTGTCAAATTCAGAAAGAAAGGGATTCCTCAGGATAGCATATTGACATAGGAAAACATAAATTAATGTCATTGTGTTTTTATTTTGTTAAGTATTTCTCAGTTACATTTTAATTTGATTCAGACTACATTCAGTTTGACACCTCTGCTCTTAAGAGTGGCAATTGACCTAAAGGGGGAGGAGGAAGGCAGGATGAAGGACAGAGAATTCCATTTTGGCTCAGTGATAATGTACAGGCAGGGGAGTAATGAGTAATGAATCTGACAAGACAGGATGATGGGACCAGATTGTACAAAAGATTTTAATGCCCAATAGAAAGGTTCAAGTCTTGTTCTAGAGTCAATAGGGAGGCAGTATGTGGAATTTATTGGAGAGGGAAGTGACATGGCCAGATCTGTGCTTACTCTTGGTGACCATACACAGCTTGAGCATCCAATAAGTCCTATGTATGTATTGAATGTGATGCTGCATAAAAAGGTATTAGAGTCAAGGAGACCAATTAATTAAGATGCTGTTATTGCAATAGTCCTCGTCAAAGTCTCTCTCTATTAACGTGGTGTCTGTGGGAGCAGTGGGAAGGAGTAGTATGGAAGATATGTTATAGGGGAAAAAAAAAAGGATTGAATAAATGCAGTCTCAGATCCATCTGCATAATAATGAAAGTGACATCCGTGGGAGCTGATGAGTTCACTGATAGCAGAGAGAAAGAAATCAAAACAGCCTGGGCATCTATCCACAGTTGTGTGGTTAGTCATTTTTCAGCCAGATCCAAATCTCCATGACTCCATTTAGGATTTCCTTAGCAAAGACACTGGAGTAGTTTGCCATTTCCTTCTCCACCTCATTTTACAGAAGAAGAAACTGAGGCAAATGGGGTTAAATGGCTTGCCTCAGAGTCACACAGTGACTGAGTCCAGATGTGAATTCAATAAGATGAGTCTTCCTCATTCCTCCTTCCAAGCCTGGCACTCTCTTCACTTCACCACCTATTCACCCTTCATTGCTCAAGAGTAAGCACAGATCTGGCCATGTCACTTCCCTCTCCAATAAATTCCAGATACTGCCTCCCTGTTGACTCTAGAACAAGATTTGAACCTTTCTATTGGACATTGAAAGTCTTTCACAACCTGGTCCCATCCTGTCTTGTCAGATTCATTACACATTACTCCCCTGCCTGTATATTTTATTACACACACACACACACACACACACACACACACACACACACACACACA
>JAJPUD010005774.1:0-13710 GCA_023553655.1 Myrmecobius fasciatus
AAAAAAAAAAGAAAGAAAATGTGGAAAAGAAAGGTATCCTCTCTGGAACCTATTAAGAACTCCACAAGCATTGGTGATTACAAGCAGAATTGGAGAAGTTATGATTTTTAGTACAGAATCTAGAAAGGTCTTCAGCTTTCCAAAAGCTTCAGAAATGGGATGGACCAAATAAACCAAGAAATGATAACATAAAGTGCATATTCTTATGCCTTGATTCTTTCCAAAACAATTTAACATTCCATTAGCTCATTTGAATATCACAATCCCTGTGAGGTAAGGCCAGTATTAGGATTTTTATCTTATCCTCATCATCATACTATTCTTACCATTTAGAGGCTATGTGACTCTGCCTCTGTTTCTTCATCTATAAAATGAAAGAGTTGAACTCGAAGACTCTAAGGTAATATGCCAAAAGTCAAGAGGTCAAGTACCTCACACCAAATCAGTTCATCCAGCAAGAATTCTTTTGAAGAAAAGAAAAGCATCACCATCTAAGAAATCATATAAATCTGAACCATTTGTGATATCTAAAGACAACCTAAAGGTAGTTTATAAATGCAAAACTAATAAAAACCAGACACTAAGTTGCATCATTTCTAAATGAATAACACAATCATTCAGTTCCTTATAACTTGTGATTAATCCATATCACAATGTAATTAATACAAAGGGCAAAATTTATTTAATGACACAAAGTAACCAGGGAAAGGAAGAAAATAAGATGACTTTGAGGTTCATTAATAAACAATGAAAGAGAAAAAAAAAGAAAAGAAAAGAAAAGGGCAAAAAGGATAGAATAGGGATAAGAGGAAATCCCAGAGTGATACTCCTATCTCAAAGATCTAGAAAGGCAGGAAAATAAAATTTTTGCAAAATTCTTGTGAATAGTATAAAATTTAGGAATTATATTTAGCATTAGTGTTGTGTGTGAAAGAGAAAGAGTGAGCAAGAAAGAGAGAGAGAGAGAATACACAATAAAGATGTGAGGAATGATACTAATGAAAGAAAAGATTATATTCCCTTCAGAAAAACAAATAATTTAACAATGCATAGTTGATACATATAATTCAAAGATTAAAAACAGAACCAATCACTATATTACCCTCAGAAATTGTTACTAGTACAAAAAAACTATGAAGACCTGATATAAATATATAAAAATAAAAACCACTCCTCAATATCAAAGTGGCCAAAAGATTTCAATGGGAGGCAACTAGGTGGTGCAGTATATAGAACAATGGTACTGAAATGGGAAGAACCTGAGTTCAAATATGGACTCAGTTACTTTTGCCCAGGGACCCTGGGCAAATCACTTGATTTCAATTGCCTCATACAAAAAAAAAAAAAAAAAAAAAGGTTTCAATAGGCATTTATTTTAATAATAATAATGGCATATTTTGTTGCTTTAATTTTTGCAAAGTATTTTACATATGTAATATAATTTGATGTTCTTAACATACCTATGAAACATATACTATTATGACACCTATTTTGCAGATGAGTAAACTGAGAATGAAAGAAAGTGGGTGTCACAATCAGGGATTCACAAATAGTAAGAGTCTAAACAAAGGTCTTCCTACCACTAGGTTATCAATGACAACTTGAAAAATTACTCATACTCAGTGATAATTTGCCCACTATCTTATAGTCATTAAATCAACAAAAGGTACTTGATAGACATGTTAGGAATATAGAGAACTGAATAAAAATATCAGTGCATATAGCAAAGATAATATATGCTTACATAAAGGATTTATACTATACATTGTTATTGTGTTTGTTGTTGTTTGTCCTTCATTCTCACAGGAAGGTGATGCCATGACATTCAAGTGAATTAGATTTAAGGGAAAGAGGACTATGCAAAGTCACCTGTCTCACTTTACCCTCCAGAGCCATCTGGGTCCAATGGCCAGATACCACACTTAATGATGTTTGGGCAAAAGTCAAACCTACCTGCCGATTTGGACTTTGAAGTCTTAAGCAATGAAGAGGAAACAGGGACTGACAACTACCACAATTATCAGTTGAATGAGAAATCTCAACAACTAGCTGTGAGTTCCAGTCAGAAGAATTCTTATAGAAATAAAGTTGTATTCCAAATATATTAGCAAGGACTAGAGCAAAGTGATTGAATTTTGTTGAGAAATCTTGGAATTAAAAGATTTATATTGGTGATAAATATCCTCTACATCAAAATTGTTAAGAGATAACACTGATTGCCAGTTTTTAAATTCCAGGAGCTCTATAAGGATAATTCATCAAAAATATCTCACAGGAAATATAAATGGACTCCCTAAGGAGCAGAAAAAAATGATAGGTGATTTCTTAAGCAGACTTAGAAGAAAAAAACCTGCTTAACACAGAAAATGTTGTCACTAGTTAAGAAGGTCTCTGTGTATTACAATCACACCTAGGACTGCAAAGAACCCAATGAAAGAAGGGGGATGGCCTGAAAATACTGATAATCAGCCTGCAATAGGACTTGAAGTATGCCCAGATTACTTAATATGGAGGCACCTGCATCCTGCATTCTGGAAGAATAGCTGGAAGAAGCTGCCTCTTTAAAAAAATATTAAAAAATTCATATGAAGGGTATGGGTACCATGAGCCAGAAAAGAGAGAGGATGCCCCATACCTATCCTTCCTTTTATTCTGTGGTTCTGAGAAATGGTCCTGAGATGTTTGTTTCTGTTCTGTTTTGTTCTTGCCAGAATCTTCCTAGTCTTCCTAGCCCATCCTTTACCTGGAATATGGTTATCTACTTGTTGTCAATATAGTGTTTGCTACCCATTCCAGGAGAATTGCCAGGAGCAAAACAGAGATCTGTATACAACTTTCATTGACTTGACCAAAACACCAAGTTTTGAGTGATTATGAAAGATTAATGGTCCAAAGAAGTTCATCAGTATTGTATACCAATTTTATGATGACATGCTTGCACAGGTTCTGGATAAAGGACAGTGTTTTCATGTTTCAAGTCACCAATGGAATGAAACAGGGCTATGTACTTGCTGATTACAAGTAAAAAAACAACATTCATCTTTATGGGCTTTTTGGTTTGAGGATTTTTTGCTGGTTTGATTTGTTTTTTACAATTTTAGGTTCCAAAACCTCCCCACCCTTCTCATTGACAAGGCAAGCAATTTTATAAAGGTTATACATGTGTGGTCATGTAAAACATATTAGTCATGATGTGAAATAAAATAGGCAAAAAACAATAAATATAAAGTAAAAAATTATGCTTTTACTTGCATTTATATTTCATCAGTTCTTTTTCTGGAGGTAAGTCCTTCAGAATTATCTTGGATTTTTGTATTGCTGAATAGGAGTCATTCACAGTTGATCATTGTATAACATTAATGTTACAATGTATAACATTCTCTGATTCTGTTCACTTTAGTTTGCATCAGTTAAATAAACCTTTCCAGGTTATTCTGAAAGACTCCTATTTGTCATTTTTTTAAGATAAGATAATCATCATTACAAGCATATCACAACTTGTTCAGCCATTCACCAATTGATAGGCATCTCCTCAATTTCTAATTCTTTTCCACCACAAAAAAAAAGCTGCTATAAATATTTTTTCTACATAAAGGTCTTTTTTCTTTTTTTTTTTCTTAAAAAAAAAAGCTCTTTGAGATAGACAGTAGTAGTATTGTTGGGTCAAAAGGGTATGCACAATTTGAACATAATTCTGAATTGTTCTTCAAAATTGTTGAGTAAGTTTACAATTTCACCCACAATGCATTAGTGTCCCAATTTTCCTTTATCTCCTCCAACATTTGTCATTTTGTTCCCATGCTTTTTAGAATAGAATGTTTTCCATGATGTTGTCAGATGCTTCTCACAAGGATGAAAATAAGTTTTAAGGCCAGCCTCCATAGTGATCGAAAACTATTTAACCTGAAAAGGCTACAAACTAACACTAAAGTTAAGGAAGAGTTTGTGTGCATCTTTTTGTTTGCAGATGATTGTGCATCCAATGTAGCCGCTAAAATTGAAATGCAACAGAGTATAAATCAATTCTCTGAGTAATTTTGGCCTGCCATCCATATGTAGAACCATTGGTCATAGCAAATGGAAAAATTTTGAATGTTGTGGCTAAGTTCATTTACCTTGCCAGAGGTAAATGAATATCAATATTATTTCCATTCAGATGATCAAGTCGTTCCCCACTGCCAGAGTTAGCTCAACTTTTAGGAGACTCCAAAATAAAGTGGAGAGAAAATGTCTTACGCTGCATAATAAACTGAAGATCTACAGAGCCATTGTGCTGAGTATTCATCATTCTATGCTTTGAAACTTAAAAAATGTGACAATGCTAAAAAATTGAACTGGTTCCATTTGCATTGTCTTAGGAAGATTTTGAAGGTTACAAAGCAAGATCCTTAGGTACTGGATGATGAGGTCCTCTCTTGAGTTGAACTGGCAAATATTTAAGCAAGGATGTAACTCTGTTGGGCTGACCATGTTCGAATGCCAAATGTAAATTTGCATAAAAGATTATTTTACGAAAAACTTACACAAAACAAGTGTATGTGCAGGTCAGAAAAAGTGTTACAAGACCATTCTCATGATCTCTCTAAAGAATGTTGGAATGGATTGTGAAATATGGGAGATGCTAGCATGCATACCAGTGTCAAAGAAAGTTGTGAGCTCTATGAGGAACCTGAAATGTGCAAATCTAGTGGCATTACCATTCCAAATGTGCAAAAGCACTACTTGTACCTGACCTGTGGTAGAGCCTTCTGAGCTTATATTGGACTAATCAGCCATAGATAAACATACTAATCCTTGACCCCAGCATCTTGATATCATTAGTTCTCTTTAAGTATGAAGGATGAATATCAACAGCCTGAGCCTCAAATGTTTTCCTTCTTGACCTCCACCACTTTGTTTCCCTGCATTCCTTCAAATCTTAAAAGCTCAAATCTTAGATTTTGCAGGAGCTTTTTCCCACCTCACCCCCATGTGCTAGTTCCTTGATATGCAACATGGCTTTTTGTCTACTCTGTGTGTATCTTCAATGGACCCAGTTATATTCATGTCTGTTTCTGCTTTCAGAATCTGAACACCTTCAGGCCAATGACTGTTTTTAGCTATCTTTGCATCCCTAGCACTTAGGAGAATGTTTTACACACAGAAAGTATTTAATAAATGCTTGTTTACTGACAATTTCTAAAAATATTCAGGTACATTCTCATCAGACCCCCTTAGTGTCAGAAAAAATTTATGATGATATAAGTCTGGTTAAAAGTTAGTTATGTTTGTCCTTGAGTATATTGTTCATGGCCTTATCCTTATCATCACATACCCTTATTCCACAGAAACTTATATTTTTTTCTTTTTTTCTTTGCAAGGCAACTGGGGATAAGTGACCTGCCCAGGGTATACAGCTAGTAAATGTTAAGTGTCTCAGGACAGATTTGAACCTCCAAGGCCAGCATTCTGTCCAGTGTGACATCTAACCGCCCCTCATATACTTCTTTCAAAGTATTTTCACAGGCATTGTAAAAATCCAGTTTCAGACCATGTACAATATCATGTTTTTTTTTTTCCTCAATAGCATTTTATTTTTCCAACTACACATAAAAAGTTTTCAACATTCATTTTTATAAGACTTTGTGGGCCAAGTTTTTCTCCATCTTTATATCCTCCATCACCAAGACAGCAAGCAATCTGATATAGCTGAAATGTATACAAACATATTTCCATATTTGTTATGTTGTGCAAGAAAAATCAGAACAAAAGGAAAAAAAACACAAAAGAAAGAAAAAAAACAGCAAAAATAGTATGCTCTGCTTCACATTCAGTCTCCATAGTTCTCTCTCTAGATTCAGATGACATTTTCCAACACAAGTCTATTGGCATTGTCTTGAATCACCACATTGCTAAGAAAAGTCAAGTCCATCAGAATTGTATAATCTTGCTGTTGCTGTGTACAATGGTCTCTTGGTCCTGCTCACTTCACTCAGCATCAGTTCATATAAGTCTTTCCAAGGCTAAAAAAGCCTTGAAATCAGCCTGCTCATCATTTCTTATAGAATAATAATATTCCAATACATTCATATACTATAACTTATCAGCTTATGGTGGTTGTTTAAAAAAAAAAAAGGAAAATGATAAATTTTGAAGAGACTGCAGGAAAAGAAACCACATTGATTCACTATTGGTGAAACCATGAATTTATCTGACCATTTTAGGAAGCAATTTGGAATCATGCCCCAAAAGTTGTCAACTGTAAATAAAGCAATATAGCTAAACCCCAAAATAGATAAAAGGGGAAGAAAAGATCCTATAGGTACAAAAAAAAATTATGGCAACTTTTTGGTGTGGTAGCAAAAAACTGAAAAGTAAGGAGGCAGCCTACAATTGAAGAATGGCTGAACCAGCCATGATATGTAAATGCAAAGGAATATTATTATGATGTAAGAAACAATGGAAGAGATGATTTCAAAGAAACCTGGGATGACTTGTATGCCATTGATGCAGAGAAGTGGGTAGCACCAGTAGAACAATTTACCCTTTGACAATAGCACTGTAATAATGAATGGTTTTATAAGACTTAAGAATTCACCTAGAATTTATATGTACATCCTTCTGGGAATGTTTTTTTGTTTTTTGTTTTTTCCTTTCCTTTGCACTGTTCTCATCCTTAAGATGTCAAAAAGAAGTATGAATTGCCTGAGAGAATTTTAAAAGATGGTCACTTGTTTTATAGAAAATGTATCATATGCATTGTTGGTGGAGCTGTGAACGGATACAGCCATTCTGGAGAACAATTTGGAGCTATGCTCAAAAAGTTATCAAACTGTGCATACCCTTTGACTCAGCAGCATTTCTATTGGGCTTATATCCCAAAGAAATCATAAAGAAAGGAAAAGGCCCCACATGTGCAAGAATGTTTGTGGCAGCCCTTTTTGTAGTGGCTAGAAACTGGAAATTGAATAGATGCCCTTCAATTGGAGAATGGCTGAATAAATTATGGTATATGAATATTATGGAATATTATTGTTCTGTAAGAAATGACCAGCAAGATGATTTCAGAGAGGCCTGGAGAGACTTACATGAACTGATGCTGAGTGAAATGAGCAGAACCAGGAGATCATTATACACGGCAACAACAGTACTATATGACAATTAATTCTGATGGACATGGCTCTCTTCAACAATGATATGTTTCAAACCACCTCCAATTGTTCACTGAAGAAAGCCATATACACCCAGAGAGAGGGATGCGAAATGTGGACCACAACATAACATTCTCATACTCCTTGACTGATGTTTGCTTACATTGTGTTTCCTTTATCTGATATATTGTTTGTGTAGATAAGATTTTTCTTGCACAACAACAATAAGTTTGGAAATATGTATACATATATTCGATTTGCCAATATTTTAACATAATTAACATGTAGTGGATATCCTGCCATCTAGGGAAGGGGTGGGGAAGTTGGGGGGAAAAAAATTTGTAACGGAAAGCTATGTAAGGGTTATTGTTGAAGAATTACCCACACATATGTTATGCATATAAAATAAAATTTAAAAAAAAGAAAGAAAATGTATCATAAATACAATCTAGAAAATAAAGTTGCACAATTTAAATGAGTAGACAAATTGATTGGAGAGTCCCTTGGATCTATGGGCAACACCAAGTAATACCTCTTTTGGCCATTTAAAACACTGGGCAAGTGATGAGCTTTCACCCCTGTAGAGAGCCAGTATTAAATAAGTCCATAAACAGCAAGAGTCTGGACTAGGGGATTACTTGAGACCTACTCTCTGTTAGGGCAAACTATTCAAACTATATTGGCTCACCATCTCTATAACAGTTGTAAAGACATATTTCGTAAATTCAGGATAAACCAGAATGCATGCAACAGGAACAAGGCATTTTAACTATACAATGAATCAAAGACATACTTGAGGTAAATACATTAGTATGATTTCTACTCTGTATTGATAAATATGACAACTATTTACAATTCTGTTCATGTTGATGAGCATCATAATTAGGCTATTTATTCTGTGTTGATAAGCATCCGAGTATTGAAATGCCCTGGAAGAAATGTGATGAAGGTAGCTAGTAATTCTGTAATACTAATGAAAAAGGTATATAAATGCTGACACTCAGATTAATAAACAGAGACTGCAAAGCATATCTTCTGCCTGGCCTCAGATATTCATTCACACTCTCGGTATTTCATTGGAGCTGAACTCCAACATAGTCCCATATCAGTCAGAACCAAATGAAAATAGATGCTTGTTTTTATAGCTTTGCAATGAGATGAATTTTGTTTTCATCCCCAAAACCCTGAAAATAGCATAGAAATGTTTCCTGACAAAAAGCATTTGAGCTCACTTGAATAGAGGGACTAAATTGTGGGTAGGAAAGTTGGGATTGCAGACTTCACTAGTCACAATAATTAGTAGCAAAATCAGAAGGTTTTGTTTCTGCTTTAATCAATATAACTTATTTAATCATTCACATGTGAAAAGATAAGGATCCAGGAGCAGCTAGGTGGCGCAGTGGATAGAGCACCAGCCCTGAAGTCAGGAGGACCTGAGTTCAAATCTGGTCTCAGACACTTAACATGTCCTAGCTGTGTGATCCTGGGCAAGTCACTTAACCCCAAATTGCTTCAGCAAAAAAAAAAAAAAAAAAGATAAGAATCCTTGGAAATAAATAGTAGTCCAAATCAAATAAATTTAATATAAGTTTTTGTATGACTCATGTTATGGAGAATTATACATTTCTAGAGTAGATGGGTTCAAACTTGAATAAGGCACAATTTTTTTTTCTTTTTTTAAAGAATGAAGTCCAGGATACTTAGACCAGTGACATACTGCCAGTATCTTCCTTCAAACACCATTTGGTGGCATGCACACAGATTGCATCCTGAATAGCTATTACTATCAGTCACTAGACCTTTCAATTGACACTAGAGAAGGCACATATGTTTGATCTATCCTTGCTCACCTCCCTCTAGTGAGATTGCAACACCACTGCTCCAATGGAGAGGAGCACTCCTGTTTTTTGCATAGTCTTAGAAACTGAGGCACTGAGAGTTTAAGAAACTTAACTATCATCACACATGTCAGATTTGGAACTTGAAACTAGGACTTACAAATTCAAAAGCCACAGACTACATAATAATAAATACTTGTTGTTCAAGTCCTAGAATTCTGATTTCAGCACTGATGATTAACTCTCAGAATTGATTCCATTCATTTCCCTGTGTTCTCAAACTGAGGAGTTATTTGCCTAAGGGCAAAAAAACAGCTAAATAGCCTTTTCTGATAATTCTTTTTTTTTAAGCTTTTTATTTTCAAAACATATGCATAGATAATTTTCAACATTCATCCTTGCAAAACCTTGTGTTCCAAATTTTTTCCCTTCCTCTCCCCACTCCCTCCCCTAGATGGTAATTCAATATATGTTAAACATGTGTAATTCTTCTATACATATTTCCACAATTATCGTGCTGTACAAGAAATATCAGTATCAAAAAGGAAAAAAAAGAGAAAGAAAACAAAATTCAAGCAAACAAAAAAGTGAAAATATTATATTATGGTTCACATTCAGTTCCCACAGTCCCCTCTGGGTGCAGATAACTCTCTTCACCATAAGATCATTGGAAATGGTCTGAATAATTTCATTGTTGAGAAAAGCCATGTCCATTTTCTGATAATTCTTATAATAGTTCATTACAATATTGTAATGGCAACACTCCTGAAATTGGAACCAGAAGAACTAGATGTGAGAATTGATTTCTCTGGAAGATCTAAAACAAATTCCTTAACTTCTCCTAGTTTTAGTATTATTACTAATAAATGGACATAATCCCTTTAATGTCTTCTTCACAAGATTGTGATTAGGCTCAAATGAGATAATATAAGTAAAGTGATTTGAAATTTTTAAAGAGTTCTATGTGGAAATGAACTACTATTAGCAGGTTATTTTAAAGATACAATTTGACCACCAGGACATAACATGTTAATCATTACAATTAGCTTTAAAGTTTAATACCCAAAAGTTTGACCAGGGAATTACTACACAAACTATGGTATAGGAACCCAAAAGGGTATTATTTCTGGATGCTTGCAGTATTTTCTCCCTGATATGATAATTCTGGAATCTAGATACCATATTTCTTGAAGTTTTCATTTCAGAGTCTCTTTTGGGGGGATCCATGGATTCTTTCAATGTCTATTTCACCATCTAGTTTTAGGATATCAGGATAGTTGTCCTTGATTACTTGAAAAATGTTGTCCAGACGGATCCAACCATTCTGGAGAGCAATTTGGAGCTATGCTCAAAAAGTTGTCAAACTGTGCATACCCTTTGACCCAGCAGTGTTTCTACTGGGCCTATATCCCAAAGAGATCTTAGAGGAGGGAAAAGGACCCACATGTGCAAGAATGTTTGTGGCAGCCCTTTTTGTAGTGGCTAGAAACTGGAAACTGAAGGGATGCCCATCAATTGGAGAGTGGCTGAATAAATTATGGTATATGAATGTTATGGAATATTATTGTTCTGTAAGAAACGACCAGCAGGACGATTTCAGAGAGGCCTGGAGAGACTTGCATGAACTGATGCTGAGTGAAACGAGCAGAACCAGGAGATCATCATGCACAGCAACAACAGTATTACATGATGATCAATTCTGATGGACATGGCTCTCTGCAATAAAGAATTGTCTCAAACCAGTTCCAGTTGTTCACTGAAGAAAACCATATACACCCAGAAAGAGGGACATGAAATATGGACCACAACGTAACATTTTCATGATCTCTATTGACATTTGCTTGCATTGTGTTGCCTTTCTCTGATTCTTTTTTTTTTCTTGTAGATAGGATTTTTCTTGCAAAAGAAAAGCATTCTCTTCTCAAGCATTTCAACATTATTAACATGTAGTGGACTTCCTGCCATCTAGGGGAGGGGAGGGGACTGGGGGTAAAATTTGTATTGGAAAGCTTTGTAAAGATCAAGGTTGGGGAACTACCCATACATATGTTATACAAATAAAAAGCTTAAAATAAAAAAAATAAATAAATAAAATTAAATTAAATAAAATTTAAAAAAAAAAAAGAAAAGAAAAATGTTGTCCAGGATCTTTTTTTCATCATGGTTTTCAGGTAGTCCAATAATACTTAGATTTTCTCTCCTGGATCTATTTCCCAGGTCAGTTGTTTTATGAATGAGATAGTTTACATATTCTGCTGAGTCTTGATATCTCATTGAGTCATTCACTTCCATTTATCCAATTCTAATTTTTAGTGAATTTTCTTTTAATTTTAACCTCCTTTTGCATTTGGTAAATTGTACTTTTGAAGCAGTTGCTTTGTTCATTGGATTTTTTTTTCCCATTTCAGCAATTCTATTTTTCAAGGAGTTGTTTTCTTTTGCCATTCATTTTGCCAAATCTATTTTTTTAAGAAGTGGTTTTCTTCAGTATATTTTTTTTTTACATTTTACCAAGTGGATTTTTTAAGGAGTTGTTTTCTTCATCTAATTTCTGTGTTTCCTTTTCCAAACCCTCCTGCAAAATACTTATTTCTTTTCTGCATTTTTCTTTAACTTTCTTTTAAAATCCTTTTTTAATTCTTCCAAGAGAGGGTTTTGAATTGGAGACAACTCATAGTCCCTTTTGAGGCTTCATTGGGAGGTATTTTGCCTTTAGTGTCCTCAGGATTTGAGTTCTGTTCTTCCCTTCGATATACAGTCACAGTTCTTTTTTGCTTTTTTGCTTATGTTTCAAATTTGAGGTCTGCTCCTAGGGCATAGGAGAAATTGTCCTGAGCTTTCTCTAAAAAGTGACAGCAGCTTCACACTGCATTGGGGTCAGTACTGCAGGCTTTCTCACTGTGCTGGGTGGGCCTGGTCAAGTCCTACCTGTTATGCTGAGGTTCAGAGGCTCACTATTTGCCTTCTATAGTTGCATGGAAGGTCCCACAACTAGTGTTCTGATCCAATGGCTTCTGAACCAGAATAGAGTAACCAATGCTGCTGTATTTTGGCTAAGAGTCTCCCATTAGATTCCCCACATACCACTTCTTTGCCCTCAGCTTCCCTGTACTGCACCTGCCCTGTGCCAGATATCCCCCTGCCCAATTGAGATACACCTTTCCTGAAGTCCTTCCAAGATATCTTCTGCTGGAAATTTATTACGCTCCAAATATTTGTGAGTTCTGTCACTTCAAAACCATTTCAGAATCTTGCTCTAGTATTAATTCCAAGGAAGCCAGGAATAGCTTAACCAAAGTCCTATCTACTCTCCACCATCTTGGCTCTGCCCCACAAAAGGATATTATTGAGCCATGAAAAATAACAACTACAAAGAATTCCAAGAACACTTAAAACTTATTGTAGGAAGGAACCAGAAATTGAATGGATGTCCAACAATTGGAGAATGGTTCAATATGTTATGGCATATTATTCTAATGAAAAATTATTGTTCTATAAAAAGTGATAAACAGGATGATTTCAGAAAAGCCTGGAGAGACTGACAAGAACTGATGCTGAATGAAGTGAGTGGAACCAAAACAACATTAGACACAGCAGCAAGATTATGTGAAGATCAACTTGACTCTTTTCAATATTGAGCTGATTCAGGCCATTTTCAATAGATTTGTGATGGAGAGTCATCTGAACAGACAGAGGACTATGAGGACTGAATGTGGATCACAAGACAGTATTTTCACATTTTTTGGTTGTTTGCTTCCTTTTTGGTATTTTTTTTTCATTTTTTTATCTGATTTTTCTTGTGCACATGATAATTGTGGAAATAAGTATATAAGAATTACACATATTTAACATATATTGAATTACTTGCAGCCTAGGGGAAGGGATGTGAGGGAAAAGAAGAAGAAAATTTTGGAACACAAGGTTTTTGCAAGAGTGAATGTTGATGACTATGCATATGTTTTGAAAATAAAAAGCTTTATAAAATTTGAAAATTAACATTAGGAAAAGAGGTTACAAAATCATCACGTTTACATATAATATATTGTATATGTTTACTTAGACAACCCTAATGAATCAACTACAAATTCAAAATTAGTAATTCAATAACTATACATATTTGTTATTTTTATTTATGTGGGAAGGGAAGAGTTGTGGCAATTAAAAAGAGAAATAATAATGTTGGGGGAAAAGGAGAAAAAAAGATATATATATATATATATATATGTGACTAATGCAGAGCAAGAAAGAATTGGCAAAACAATATTCACAATTATTACAACAATGTAAAAAGAAAGAAAACAATATTCACAATCATTACAACAATGTAAAAAGAAAGAAAAAGAAGAAAGGAGAGAGCATGAGAAGAAAGGAAATTTAAAGCTATGTAATTTATATGAGACTAGCAGCATGACACATAGCCTACTTTGTCATATATGGTTGATACATTAGTTAATATTAGTTATTTTCCTTTTTGTCTAAACTATTCTTACAAAGATCCAAAGGATGGGACAGAAAAAGGGAAGGACATATTCAGAAATGAAGGTGATAGAAAAGAAATATAAAAACAAAACTTCAAAAAGATTGGTCTTTTCTTCAAGGACGTCTGTAGTGTGACTATTCAGGTAACTACTTTAGGAATGGCTCGAGAGCAATAATGACTTCTTTCTTGTCCATTAAAAATGTCATTTTGTGATTAGTAGTATCTACTTAAAACCTTCAGCAAGCATCATATGTAATGGAGT
>JAJPUD010005774.1:18710-57971 GCA_023553655.1 Myrmecobius fasciatus
GGGAAAAGCTTGGGAAAAAAAAGTTTTTGCAAAGGTCAATGTTGAAAGGTCACTCATATGTTTTGTAAATAAAAAGCTTTATTAAAAAAAAAAAAAAAAAAAAGACCTCCAGAGAAAGATAAAGCTATGTTGTCTGAAAGAAAATTATTTGGAACATGATACATCTGGGGGGGAAAAAAAAAACAAACTAAGATTTCTTCCTGTGTAGAAACTCTCCTTAAAATACTTAGGCCCCCTTACAAGATCATAAATGGGAAATTCCTTGAGCAAGACAAATTACCAGTAGCATGCTATCACTAATGGATACAAATTTACACTCCCAAAATTCCTGACACTCTCATGGAACAAGAAACAAAGAAACAAAAAAGTTTCTTCAATGGAAAGATCTCCCTCTAAGTCTTCCTAAAAATGTCTTTTTTCATAATGAGAAATAAAGCATTTCCAAAGACATTTTTATTCAAAGTTCTCAATTTTATTATAGTTCATTTCTCAATTCAGTTGCTGTAGAACTGCAGAGGAATAAGCCCCTAATGGGTTTTGGAAGCTCTCGTTGTTCCTTTTATTTTTTTTTTATTATTAATACTTTTTAATTGCAAAACATATGTATGGGTAATTCCTAAATATTAACCCTTACAAAGCTTTCTGTTACAAATTTTCCCCCCTACTCCCCACACCTCCCCTAGATAGCAGGATATCCACTACATGATAATTATGTTAGAATACTTAAATCAAATATATGTATAGTTATTGCCACACATCATATTTTTGTTCAGGAGAAATCGTATCTATAAGAGAGAATAATCCGATAAAGGAAATACAATGCAAGCAAATATCAATAGAGAGCATGAAAATGTTGTGTTGTGGTCCACATTTCACATCCCTCTCTCTGGGTGTATATGGCTTTCTTCACTGAACAATTGTAATTGGTTTGAAGCATTTCATTGTTGAAGAGAGTCATGTCCATTAGAACTGATCCTCATATAGTACTGTTGTTGCCGTGTACAACAATCTCCTGGTCCTGCTCATTTCACTCAGCATCAGTTCATGCAAGTCTCTCCAGGCCTCTCTGAAATCATCTTGCTGGTCATTTCTTACAGAACAATAATATTCCATAATATTCATACACCATAATTTATTCAGCCACTCTGCAATTGATGGGCATCCATTAAGTTTCCAGTTTCTAGCCACTACAAAAAGAGCTGCCACAAACATTCTTGCACATGTGGGTCCCTTTCCTTCTTTTATGATTTCTTTGGGATATAAGCCCAATAGAAACACTGCTGGGTCAAAGGGTATGCACAGTTTGATAACTTTTTGAGCATAGCTCCAAATTGCTCTCCAGAATGGTTGGATCCGTTCACAGCTCTACCAACAATGCATCAGTGTCCCAGTCTTCCCACATCCCCTCCAACAATCGTTATCTTTTCCTGTCATTTTAGCCATTCTGAAAGGTGTGCAGTGGTACCTCAGAGTTGTCTGAATTTGCATTTCTCTGATCAATAGTGATTTGGGGCACCTTTTCATATGATTATAAATAGTTTTAATTTCATCATCTGAAAATTGTCTGTCCGTATCCTTTGACGATTTATCAAGTGGAGAGTGGCTTGACTTCTTATAAGTATGAGACAATTCTCTATATATTTCAGAAATGAGGCTTTTATCAGAACCCTTAAATGTAAAGATGATTTCCCAATTTGATGCTTCCCTCCTAATCTTGTCTGCATTAGTTTTGTTAGTACAGAAACTTTTTAACTTAATACAATCAAAATTATCTATCTGGTGTTCAATTAAGTGTTCCAGATCTTCCCTGGACATAAATTTATTCCATCTCCACAGGTCTGAGAGGTAAACTATCCCATGTTCCTCTAATTTGGTTATAACATCACTCTTTATATCTAGATCATGAACCCATTTAGATCTTATCTTGGTGTGCGGTGTTAGGTGTGGGTCCAGCCTTAATTTCTTCCACACTAGTTTCCAATTATCCCAGCAGTTTTTGCTGAATAGTGAGTACTTATCCCAAAAGCTGGGGTCTTTGGGTTTCTCAAACACTAAATTGCTAACGTTATTGCCTAGATTGTCCCGATACCCTATCCTATACCACTGATCCACTGCTCTATTTCTCAGCCAGTACCAAATGGTTTTGATGACTGCTGCTTTATAATATAGTTTTATATGTGGTACAGCAAGGCCATCTTCATCTGTCTTTTTTTTCATTAATTCCCTTGAAATCCTTGACCTTTTGTTCTTCCAAATGAACTTTGCTACTATTTTTTCTAGATCTGTAAAATAATTTCTTGGGAGTTTGACTGGTATGGCACTAAATAGTTCCTTTATTTTTTTAAACAAAAACACATTTGGAAAATTCTGTGGCTGGGACTTCCGGGGGTGGAGCCAAGATGGTGGAGTTCAGACAGGAGTCTCTGTAATCTCCTTTAACCTTCCCTCAAACCAACAACATATGAAGCCTCTAGACTGATTTTGAAGCAAAAAAATCCACAATATCTGAAGGACAACACGATTCTAGAAGAATTTCAAAACAGGTCTGTTTTAATTGGGCAGGGGGGTGTTCTGCCGAACCCAGACTGCAGCACAGGGAGACCAGGGCAGGGAGCTGGAGCAGGAGTCGGAACAGGAGTTGAAACAGGAGTGGGAGCGTTGTGCTTTTCACACACCTGGGAGTCTTCTGGGGGCCTCTTGGGCCAATCTGTCTTGATTGTGGGCAGGTGGTTTGGAGAGTCTGCCTTTTGTGGGGGGTAGACTGTGAACCACTGAACCCCTGATGTGCGCTGGACCTAGATGCCATTACACAGCACCCTAAAGCAATCAATCAATCAGCAGAACTGCCTGGCACCTGAAATACCTCAATCAGCAGAACTGCCCCAGGGCAAATTAAAGCAGCTGTCCCTCCTCTGCCCTGAACAGATCTCACACCTTAAAAAAAAATGAATAAAAAAACAAAAAGAACTCTCACCCTAGACAGCTTTTATGGAGAGAGGGAAGAACAGACCTCAAATCCTGAGGCCCCTAAAGGTAAAGCAACTCCAGAAAAAGCCCCAAAGAGAGACAAAAACTGGACTCCATGCCACAAGGCTTTCTTTGAAGACTGCATAAAGGATATTAAAAGAGAGTTAGAAGAAATATGGGGAAACCAAATGAGATCATTGCAAAGAAAAAATGGAAAAAGAATGCAATGAACAAAAAAATGTAAATGGTCAATTGCAAAAGGAACTAAAAACAGTAACTGAAGAAAATAAGACATTAAAAATTAGAATCTAACAATTGGAAATGAATGACTCATCAAGACTTCAAGAATCAGTCAAACAAAAACAAAAAAATGAAGATAGAAAAAAAACATGAAATATCTCCTAGGAAAAACAACTGACCTGGAAAATAGATCTAGGAGAGACAATCTAAGAATTATAGGGCTTCCTGAAAGCCATGATGAAAAAAAGAACCTAGACACTATCTTCCATGAAATCATAAAAGAAAACTGCCCTGATATTTTAGACTCAGAAGGCAAAATACTTATTGAAACAATCCACCGATCACTTCCTGAAAAAAAACCCAAAATTAAATCCCCCAGGAATATCGTGGCTAAATTCCAGAACTATCATAACAAAAACACCTTTATTTAATGATAGGCTGGGGTATGGAACTGTACTTTGCTAATCATAATCACCCTCACTTGCTGTCTAGTTTTCAATCTTACAGTGAAACACAATTTTAATTTACAGCTTTGACTCACAAAGCCTTGAACTGTGATCTTATACACACATTACAGGATACTATATGATCTTAAAATGAGGTTACTAAAAAATTATTCCTAAGCTATATAACCTAGACTTTATATAGTCTATAGTCTTCTACATGGGCTACAGAACTTGCCTTGAACATTAAACCTTTTCAGTATGCCTTTGGCAAAGCACATGATTATGATCTGCTATGGAGATTTCTTCATGGCAGGAGTTGCTAGCAACTATATCTCTGCAAAGGTTTTCCTTAATGTTCTGCACCCTTTTGCTATTGCTGGGTTGCTTACCAGAAATCCTGTAGGTTACAGTAAGAATATCTTGTTAGGTACAAAAATTCTTTGTCCAACTGAGGACACTTCTGTTTCTTTCTCTTATTAAAACCCAGTCTCTTGTAGCAATTCTTGAGGATGTTTATTCTCCAAGAATAGGTTTGAGAAAAATACTTAGAGACTAGTATTTACATGTGGACCAACTGAAGTAACCACCTTCCAGATCAAATTGTAAGATAAATCTTCAAGGTATTCAAATAGCCTTATCTCCAAGTTGGCAAAAGCAGATGCCAAAACTGAATTCTTAAAATAGCCAAAATTTGTGCTGAAACTGTACTTGGTGGGGGTTTTTTTCCCTATAATACATTGGATTTAAAATATATTTTAACATGTTTAACATATATTGGATTACTTGACATCTAGGGGAGGAGGGGAGGGAAAAGGAAAGGGAAAAAAATAAAGGATAAATGACCAAAAAAAAAAAAATTACTAAAGAGCAGATTCCTACAACTTTCTATATCACCATATTTTCTCACCTAAATGTAGTTGATGACATTGTTTTCAATTAATATAAGGAAGCAATGAAATGTGCCAAAGCCTTCCATATACTAGCCTTGCCCAGAAAATGATAGAAATGAACAGAATCCTGCCATGTCATTCCACTCACGGAATCAATGTGGTGATATATCAACAAAACCCTCTCAGGAAGACACTATACAAGACTCTCTGACACTGAAAAAAAAGTGCCAAGTCCTTCTAATTTGGAAATGTTTCATACTATAAAACAATTCTGCTAGGCTCCAAACAAGCATCATTAATCTCACTTGAATAACTCCTGTGCCAAAGGCAGCAAGGCTAATACTCTAAATCTGGTAGGGAGCCAAGCACCCACTGGGGAAAAAGATTTCCCATCCCATAGTAAAGGGAAGTGCTATCTAAGAAAGCAAATTCTCTATCTAACCACATTCCTGAAAGAGTCAGCTTTTGACCTTCCCTACCAGGATTAGCAAGGACTATGGGTCACAGACTAATCAGACTCCCACTACCTCAGGCAGATCATATCTTCTGAGTGACTGTAAAAACACATTCTTCCAATTATTCCATCAGAATCCTTGATTTGAATATGTAAATGCAACGTTCTCATGTCTTTCATCATTCCAAAAGTAATATTCCAATATTGGTCATGCTTGGATTTTTATGCCTTTACAAAATGCATGAACTTCTCTGAATAGAAACTTCACTGACTATATCATACAAAGTTAAAACAGAAAACTACCAATGCGCTTTCTGATTTATCTAGATAGGCCACTGATCTTTCATATCATGCTCATAAGAAATTAATCCCAGTGGGTCATAATAACTACAATAATAGTGTAATCCAGGGGTTATAAAACAAGGGCCCATGAATTTTTTCTTAAAAAATGTTTTGATAACTTCACTACAATATTAGTCTCCTGTGGCAGGACTGCAGAGTACACAGAAGGAAGCAATGTTTAAGACTAGAGAGGAAGGAATGAGCCAATTTGTGAGAGGCTTGAAGTGCCAAACAAGGAGTTCATATTTGAACCAAGAGATAATGGAGAGGCACTGAAGTTTCTGTCTTTGTCTATAATATCCTACACATTGGTGTTTATCCAAAGAAATCCACCATGAAGACCTCATTTCTAAAATATATAAAGAACTATGTCAAACTTATAAGAATACAAGTTATTCCCCAATTGATTAAATGGTCAAAAAGACATGTACAATTTTCAAAGAAATTAAAGCCATTGCTAGTCATATGAAACAATGCTCTAAAAATCACTCTTTGATTAGAGAAATGCAAATTAAGATAACTCTGAGGTACCACTTAACACTTCTTAGGTTGGCTAAAATGACAAGAAAATGATAAATGTTGGAAAGGATGTGGGAAAACTGGGACACGAATGCATTGTTGGTGGAGTACACATTGACAGCAAGATTGTGCAATAATCAACTATGAAAGACTTGGTTCTTCTCAGCAATCCAAGGCAATTCCAATGAACTTGCCAAAAAAAATGCCATCTTGATTTAGAAAGAACTATGGAGAATGAATGAAAATTGACACATCCCTTTTTTTTTTGTTTTTTCCTCTCGTGGTTTATCCCATTTGTTCTGATTTTTCTCTCCTAATATGAATCTTAAAGAAATGTGTATTTCAAAAAAAAAAAAAAGTTAATGTACATGTATAATCAGGGAAAAAAAGGAAAAAAAAGCTGTTTGAGCTTGTCCGTTTCTCAGTTTGAGGGATTGAGTGACCTGAATTTTTTTCTTTGCAGCTGTAAGAAAATAAGATGACCTTCTGATGATTCAAAATATAACATCTTTCTTCAACAATCCCCACCTATTTCCATTTTTGCACTAAAAACACATCATATTATATGTGATTTAACTTGGGAGTCTTAGTGAATTCTTTGTAGAATTGTTTACCTACTCTCCTCTGCAAGATGAACTTATTTTCATGATCTTTTTGCAACCTTATCATGAACATTATAATATGAAAATATCCTAATAAATATCTTTGAATCCATGACAAAATCAATTCTGCTGACTCCTTTAGTCTAAGAACCACCTTCCCATTTAGCTGCAATTTCTATCTTTAGATTTTGTTTAAAATAAGAATATATAAAAAGTGACAATTCAGTTTCAGCCACCTCTATGCAGATATTTTGCATCTCAAGTGCCAACAACTGCTTACAGATGATAAACTAAAAATTAATTTAGGGTACTTGTGCCTTCCCCTTTTCTGCCTAAACCACCACCACTGAAGAATCATAAGGGAGTGACACAAAAATGAAGCTATTTTGCATTTTCTATTTCATGGGTTGCCAAATTCACATATAGATACTGGAGGCCAGCAGTTCATCAAACCTTAACATCCTAGTACCATTTCCTAAAGAAAGAAAAGTGCAGTAACAGTGAAGAGCAATCAGTTTCTTCCCAAAGACAAAAGATGTCTGAGAAATTTTTTCTTTGTAATTGGCAAAATGTCTGTTGAGCCTACAGGTCAAGACAAGATTTATAACAAGGACAAAATATCAATTTCATCCATTAGTTCCAAAGCAACAATTGAATGTTAAGGCCAAATTGACCAATATTAAAAATCAATTGGTTGGGGCAGCAAGGTGGTAAAGTGAATAGAGTACCAGTCCTGAAGTCAGTTAGATCTGAGTTCAAATCTGGCTTCAGACACTTAACACTTCCTACCTGTGTGATCCTGGACAGGTCACTTAACCCCAATTGCCTCAGCAAAAAAAAAAAAAAAAATCAATTGGTTGTCATGGGAAAGGGCATAGAAAAATATTTGACTAATCTCTTCGATATGCATACAAGATGAATACAAATATAAGTAAGTCCATGTATACCCAATCAGAGTAGAGGACAAAAACAAATAAATTTTTTGTAAACTAGAGAGCATTTACATACATATTACATGTATGGGACCTTACTAGGCAGTATATATTCTATTGTTATCTTGTTTCAGTATACATGTCTAGCCATACCTTCCCAAGCCTGTAAAATGTATAACTACATTATAGTGGAAAAGTATTTCATATTCTTGTGACATTATTGTAGCCAGTTGAGATTTTTTGAAATGTCATCCATATCAGATATCCTTTCATTTCATTTGATCACAGAAAATCAATTTCATGTATTTTGTTATTACCAAATCACTACTAAAAATCATGAAAATAGTACAAGGTCAAGGACAGATCTCTAGGGCACACTACTAGAGAACTCCATGCAAGTTGACATTAAGTCCTTAATAATTAACATTTGGAATCTTATCAAACCAACCCATTCCAAATTCACCTAATTAATATCATCTAGGCACCTACCATTTAGGTTTCCTTACTGTTATTTCTGGCATACCAATGGAGAAAAGTGAAATGAGAAAAATGTGATGCTGGGGAAAATCACAATCCTTTATCTTTTTTCTTTAAAATGAAGTCAAAGCATTTTGCAAACCTAAAGAGAACCACATAAATGTGAGTTATTATCATCTAGGACACATGCTTCAGTTTTCCATAAGTTCAGCACTACAATGGTTTGGTAACAAGTGCCCCAAGAACCTTATTTACTCTGGAATTGCATGCCCTTTGATCCAGCATTTTGATACACTAGGTCTGTATCCCAAAGAGATTGTAAAAAATGGAAAAAGACATGTAAAAATACTTAAGGCAGCCTTTTGTGATGGCAAAGAATTGGCCATTGGAAACAGTTATTCATCAATTGGGAAATGATTGAAAAATGTGGCATATGAATGTAACAGAATATTATTGTTTTATAAAGACTTTACAAGAACTGATGCTGAGTGAAGTGAGCAGAATCAGAAAAACATTGTACTTGACAGCAACATCATGCAGATATCAACTTTGATAGACTTTGCTGCTCTTAGCAATGCAATGATCTAATTCCATAAATGGAAAAGGTTACCCACATCCAAAGAAAAAAACTGAAGCTGAATGTAGATTGAAGCATACTATTTTCACCGTTTTTTTTTTCCTTTTGTTCTGATTCTTCTTTTATAACGTGAGTAATGTGGAAATATTACAACATTTATTATTGCACATGTATAACCTATAAACAGATTGCTTATAATCCTGGGAGATGAGAGGAAGGAGAAAAATGTAAATCAAAATCTCTAAACGTTAAAAATTTATATATATATATATATATGTATTTTTTTTTTCAAAAAGGATCAGTGAAAGGAGAAGATAATGAATAATGTTGGAGATGTGGGAAAAGTGGCACATTAATATATTGTTAGTGGAACTGTGAATAGATCCCGCCATTCTGGAGAGCAATTTGGAACTATGCCCAAAAAAAAAATCAAATTGTACATACCCTTTGACCCAGCAGTGTTTCTACTGGGCTTATATCCCAAAGAGATCTTAAAAGAAGGAAAGGGCACCACATGTGTAAAAATGTTTGTGGCAGCCCTTTTTCGTAGTGGCAAGAAACTGGAAACTGAGTGGATGCCCATCAATTGGAGAGTGGCTGAATAAATTATGGTATATGAATGTTATGGAATATTGTTGTTCTATAAGAAATGATCAGCAGGATAATTTTAGAGGCCTGGAGAGACTTATGTGAACTAATGCTACGTAAAATTAGCAGAATCAGGAAATCATTGTACACAGCAACAATCATACTACACAACAATCAATTCTGATGGATGTGACTTTTTCCAACAATGAGATGTTTGAGGCCAGTTTCAATGATCTTGTGATGAAGAGAGCTATCTACACCCAGAAAGAAGACTGCAGGAACTGAGTGTGGATCATAGCATAACGTACACACTTTTTATTTTTTTTGCTTTTTGCTGAGGCAACTGAGGTTAAGTGACTTGCCCAGGGTCACACAGCTAGGGAATGTTAAGTGTCTGAGACCAGATTTGAACTCAGGTCCTCCTGGCTTCAGGGCTGGTGCTCTATCCACTGAGCCACCTAGCTGCCCTCATAAAAACTTTTTTTTTAATTTAATTTAATTTTTAAAAAAAAGGGGGGGGGGGGATCATAGATCCAATGAGCTTTTCAAGATCAGAAAGTGAGATAGTTTTCTTTTTTTGCTTAGGCAATTGGGGTTCAGTGATTTGCCCAGGGTCACACAGCTATTAAGTGTTAAGTGTCTGAGACCAAATTTGAACTCAGGTCCTCCTGACTTTAGCACTGGTGCTCTATCCACCGCGCCACCTAGCTGCCCCTAAGTGAGAGAGTTTTAAAAGTAGATCATGCCAAAGGCAAAGTTATGTTAGTAAGAAATAGCTCTCAGAAATGAGATTAAATGTCAAGTCAAGAATGTCTGCATAACTGCAGAAAAGCAGGGATACCCGGAGTATTTCATATAGACAGGAAAAAAGAGTGACAATATTTTAAGTGCCAAGAAACTCTTAGCCTTTGCCTCAATTTTCAGTTATTTAGGCTAAACTGTAGAAAAAGGGTTGAAAAAGAATCAAAGTTGTAGGTCTGTTTGGATTACTAATTTTAGTAGCAATAGTCAGAAATGAGGTTAAAATAAATTTAGATGCAGTTGGAACATTCTAATAGTCAGATACAGCATTAAAACAGGGAACCATCAATAGTATTTCTTATGCACAATATGTATTGGTGGTGAGCCAGGGGAGTAGGAAGGACCTCATTTACTTTGGAACTACATTTTTTAAAATCAAGGGGTAGGGAACCTCTTTTCTACCAAGGGACTTTTGGTTATTTATAACATCATTTGTGGGACATACAAAATTATCAACTTAAAAATCCAACAGTATGAAGTGAGCAGAATCAGAACATACACAGTAACAACATGATTATCAGCTACAATAGATTTAACTCTTCTCAGTAATGTGATGATCCAAGACAATTCCAAGAGACTTAGAATGGAAGATGTCATCCACATCCAGAGAATTGTAGACTATATAATGTAACATAATATGGTCACCTTCTTTTGTTTGCTTTTTTTTCTGGTGGTTCTCTCCTGTTTGGTCTGATTTTTCTTGCACAACATGACAAATATGGAAATGTTTTAAAAGATTGTACATTTATAACTTGTATCTGATTGCTGTCTACTGGGGAGGAGGAAGGTTAAGAGAAAAAATTTGGAATACAAAATCTTGCAGAAATGTTGAAAATTATCTTTACATGTATTTGGAAAAATGAAGGATTAATCAGAAAAAAATTTTAATAAAATAAGAAAGACTCAAGCAATGGGATGTTGTACCTAACTTTCAGTTCATCATTGCCTGTAGATGCTTTGGCAGGGACAGACCAAATGATTTCACCGGCCTTTTGTGGCCAGACCTTCCTCATCTGTTTTAAACAATGTCTTTTTCCAACTATCATTACTATCGGTTGGCTATAGAGACTTAAAAAATTAAGGAAAGATCCTCAACAAGTAGACAGCAGAAAAGGGGAACAGAAAATGATTATGTTGTCTTTCTCCAACAACATATGCTTTTTGCTTTTGTAACTTTATCTAACACATTCTAGTAGATCCCACAGACCAATGTTCCCTGTTCCCATAGCCATAATCTCAACCAAAAGTAGTTTCAATACTATTATTACATACAGCCATAATTCTGTCATGTGCATGTATATGTAGTATATATAAAAACAGATTTAAAAGATGGATAATTTTGTACAGAGTAAGATTCTCACAAAGGCCATATGCCAGTATCCCTTTTTCCATCATGGTGGTAGCCCTCTCAAATACAAAATTATCCAACTAAACCCACAACTCACATTTCAAGTGATAAGACTTTTTCATTTTCAAAACATTTTCTTTTCTTTCCTTTTTTTAGATCATTTGATAGAACTTCTATACAGAAAATTTATATTTTATCTTACATAAGGTGACCACTACAGAACTCTAGACAGGTTAGAAGCAGGAAGCTAGAAGGTTAAGAAGGGTTTGATCCTACAGACTGTCCACACCTGAATTCCTTTTGGGGTAGAGAAAGTTGGATATGCCCGGTTCAGCACTCCACTTTGATGAAATGTCAAAAGAAGCTAGAAAAATACAGAGTAGTAGATCACCAGTTTCCAGTTTCAGACGTCACACTGGCTACCCAACTGGTTTCCTAGTCAATGTTTTGGGATTCCATTATTAAGATACTTTCTTCCCCTTGGACACAAACTTGTTCACTGATCCCCAAGAGGCAGAATTATATATAACTTGCTCAATTTAAAGAGTAACCCACAGCTGAGACAATTATTGCTCTATTCTCAGAACAATTTTGCTTTATGATTGACTATACATATTAGCTGCCCAAAGGGGGGTAAAATAAGTCAGTCTGGGTCCTCTCTTTTGGTGAGGAACAGTCAAATTTTTCTTAGGGAAATGAAGAATTCGACCTCTCCCAAAGTCAACTTGTTCTCAGTAGCAACTATCAGCTGACAGAAATATGTTCTGGCTTCCCATTGGTGGCAACCACTTCATGTCCAGTCAATGGTGCAGAAACTGTGGTTTCTTCAGGATTTTGGGATCCCTGTGACCTGGGCACACCTACTGCGATCTGTACTTGGTTCTATTAATAGAAACAGACATCTTGGTTAAGAATTCAGTCCCTCAATGAGGTGGAGAATTGACTTAATGAAACTAACAAATAACAAAAAGGAAAAACAAAATACCCTGTGCCAATATTCAGAACATCTTCCACACTCAATCTATATGCCAAGTTCTTATACCTTTTGGCCATTTTTCTGTTGGACCACCTCATAATCTCCAGATCTAATCTCTACAATATGCTGGACAAACTAAGTCACTTAACTATGGAATTCCAACCACAGAACTATGATGTCATGCCTAGCAAAAGTCCATTTAACTATACTCTGAGAGCCCTACAATTTAGGCCATGCCTCAGCTCAGCCATTTTTCCTTGCCATGCTATCAGACATTCCCCTTCACTTTCTTACTCTCTACCTTTCTTAATCTCTTAATATGGGAAGAGTAATAAATTAAGTATTACCTTTGCTTCTGGAAAGTCAATCAACTTCACAATTGCCTGTGTTTTCTATGACTCCAACCTTCTCAGATTATCACATATCCCTATGTATGTTTTCCATTAGCTTATAAACTCCTTAAAGTCAAGGACATATGTTGCTTTTTTATTTGCGTCCACAGCATTTAAAACAGTGCCTAGCACAGAAGAGACAATAAAGGCTTTTGCATTCCTTCATTTTTTGGCTTCACCATCAGATTGGTAGAAGAAACTTTTTCTGAGCTCCTTTGAGAGCTCAGCTTAGATACCAGTTTCTATGCAAGACTTTCTCTGATTGTCCCAGCTCTTAATTTATCTTACATCTACATATATTTAAGTGATATTTTACACATACATGCATATATATGTACCTGTTGTTTCCTTTGATAAGACTGTAAGTTCCTTGAGGGTAGAGACTAGTTACTGTCTTTGTATCCTAAGGACTCAGCAGAGTTCTGAATATATAGTAGGCAAGTACATCAAATGATACAAAAATGTTGTTGGAATTTTATTTTAAATAAAAATTTTCATCCTATCTTTGTTTTCTTTACCTCGTGAATATAAAAAACCCCACTACATTAATGCAGTTTAATTCTTCAAGTTGTTTTTAAAATTCCAGTATTTTTCATTTTCTTTCTTTCTTTCTTTCTTTTTTTTTTTTTAAGACAATTCAGTAACTTGCCCAGGGTCACACAACTAGTAAGTGTTAAATATGTGAGGCTGGATTTGAATTCAGGTACTCCTGACTCCAGGCTCAATGCTCTATCTACTGTGCCATTTAGCTGCTCCCAATTCTAGTACTTTTAAGTGTTTAAAAATGCTTGTTAATTGATAACTGATTTTTTTCAATGTCCTATAATATCAATCACACTACTTCACAGTTTGGCTGAAAACAACAGGTACTACAATATTTCTGGCTATTGTATACCTTCTTTGAAAGGCTTAAAAACTGAAGAAAGCCTGCTAACCATCATCAATGCCTGGAGCTTAATAACGGTTTGCTGATTAATGAATCAGTACTGAGTCTTTCCCACTGTTATCATTTTATTTATTTCTATGCTAAATAAATGTATTAACCACAAATATTTATAAGGCCCTAAAGTTTAAGGCTTCCAAAACATTTTGCAAATAATTTCTTTCTTTCTTTCTTTTTTTTTTTTTTTTGCTGAGGCAATTGATGTTAAGTGACTTGCCCAGGGTCACAGCTAGGGAATGTTAATGGTCTGAGACCAGATTTGAACTCAGATCCTCCTGACTTCAGGGCTGGTGCTCTATCCACTGTGCCACCTTGCTGCCCCACAAATAATTTCTTGATCCTCACAATGACCCAGTGAAGTAAGGTGTTATCAGCCCCCTAGTACAAAAAGGAGAAAACTGAGGTAGAAGAAAGATTTGACTAAGGTCACAGAGCTAATAGAAGTTGGAGGCAGGACGTGAGTTCAGATCTCTCTGACTCCCAAGTACAATACACAAGTCCACCATTCCAGAGCTTCTTAAATTGTTTCCACTTATGATCCCTTTTAGCCTGAGAAATTAAGTGACCCTAGGTATATAGATATACAAGTCAAACATTAACTGATGATAATAATTTCAAGACCCCCACATTCAATTACAAGACTAAAGTTGTGGGATTGTGAACCAGTGTTTAAGAAAGTGTGCACTGCACCATCTCACTACCAATCCTTAAAAGTAAAAGGTGGGGAAAACTCAGTTGCCCATAAACTTTTTCCACAATCTTTTTCTAGATGACTAAAGAAAATAAATAAAAGATACATAAGAAAAAATTTGAGGAAAAGTCTCTGAAGAAATGATCATGGGGCAGCTAGTTGGTACTAGTGAATAAGGCACCAGCCCTGAAGTCAGGAGGACCTGAGTCAAATCTGGGGTCAGACTTTTAACACTTGCTGGCTGTATGATCCTGGTCAAGGCACTTAACCCCAACTGCCTCAGCAAAGAGAAAAAAGAAAAGGAAAAAAAAAAAAAGAAATGATCATAATACAAAAGAATTCATATACACATTTCAGAAGTGCATTTAAATAAATATCTTGTTGGCTGATTCCAAAAAAATTATAAAATATAATTTCTTTGAATACAGGAATTTTTGAATTTGGACTGCCAGTGTCTAGCACAGCAATTGGTATATCTTATGGACCAATGACTGATTAGAAAGGAAAATACAATTAATGAGGTAAAATTCATTCTAGTAGCTTTGTAATCTACCTGTGACATCCCCAGGGCAGCTAGATGGTGTAGTGTAATAAAGCATCATGAGTCAAGAAGACATCCACACTCCCCAGTGTACAGCTTGGCCAGCACTGTTACTGCATTTGGGATACTTAGCTAAGGGTGTTTTTCACTTGCCAGAATATCCACAGGAGCTTCAGCAAGGTCTTTGATTGAATGATCCTCTAGAGTTAGTGGGTCAAAGAGCAAGGGAGAAGGAGGGCACTGCATTCCATCACCCACTACATCCAAGTCCTAGGAGAGGGGGAAAAAATACAACATACAAATCTATCAGTAAAACCAGGGGAACTGTTACATCTAAAGGGGATAAAATTACCTCATCTTAATCAACTGTAGTCAACCCCTACTTACTCTCTCATTGAATTTTTCAACAAGAAATAGAATTTGTTAAAAATCTACCTCCAACTGATTGGATATTGATTCTTTTCCCCAATCTAACAAAGATGGCAATCAACAATAAATAACCAAAGGGCTAAAAGGAAAAAATTACCTTTTCTAATATATAATTTTGGTTCAAGTTGTATACATTTCACAAATATGTATTAAGTGCCTCACATGTATACTGTCTTTGGTACTAGGCAAGATTCAAATAGGTCTAATGATAATCCTTGTAAGACACAGTCTTACTAGAAGACAAACACAAATATTATGCCACCAAAAAAATTTAAGTTTTTTTGGATAAAAATAAATTATGAAGTGAGATCAAAGTCAATACTCAGGAAAGGGTTCATAAAGGAAATGCCATTTGAGTTTCTATGTGTAGAAAAGCAACAGCCATGTAGAAGTTGATAAAGAGAAAATTACTGGCGCAGAAAAAAATATAAGCAAAAGAAATGGAGGCAGAGAAAAAGGGGTATGTAAATAGAATGGTAGAGAGAAAAGTATGGAATAAAAATAGTAAGGTAAGATAGAGAGGATACATAGGTATGGTAAGGTTTCTCATTGGGTAATAGAAAGAACAACGACCAAAGAAGATATCTAAAGTAGGGAGAATAGAAGGTGAAAAGATAAATTAAGAGCCTATTGAAATAAGCCAAAAAAGAGGAGTCATGAAATCCTATACTGGAGTGGTGGCAGCAGAAAAAGAGGATGCAATAGTTACTAGATAGAAATGAAAGGGCTAGGTAAAGGATTAGATATGTGAACAAGAATTCCAAAAATTCTTAATTCAAAACCTAAGTTTGGTTTGGTTTTGAATGATAATGCCATTAAGATAAAAACTATAGAGTGAAAAAGAGAAGCAATATTAGGGAAAAATTTGCAAAAAAAATTTTTTTAAGTAGTTACAACACATTACCTTAATGATGGTAACAAAAGCAACAAGAAAATGGAAAATATTTTCTCATATGCCTCATAGATGGCACTGCATAAGAATAAATGTTTGCTGAATTAAATTGAAGAACTTTCTCTTAATCAAGCTACATTTAATCTTGATCCAAACAATTTACACAGATTTTGTTTCTTCCAACTGAATTGGTCATTCCCCACTAGAGATTTAGAATGACCAACAGACCATAGGGAGACAATCTTCTAGGCTCCTGTTTGAAACCAATAGTTACAACAAACCATTGGTCTTGATTCAGGGCCTGTCGCAGGCATTACAAAAACTAAGATACTAAGAAGAAAAGTTATTTGCCACTTTTCTCCAAGGATTTCCATTCCAAAAGTAAATTTTTCCCTTCATATAGTGGAAGCCAAAAACAAATCAAGGGTCTTTACATATTTATAATCACCCTGTATCCCTAGTCTCTCAAAATGTGATCTTCCAAGTTTTGTCATACTCTATCTTTCAAGTAGCTTTATTCTGTCATTATTGTTGCTTTCTTCTTTTTGACTTTCTGGTTCTTGATTTTACATCACCTTCATTTCTGAAAATATTCCTCTCTGCTCAGGAAGTCAAATCCTTACAACAAATAAGGAAGGGAAAGCAATTTAGCAAAATTAAACAGCATATCAAAATTGACAATATATGCAAAGTTTAATGACCAGTCACCCACTTCTGCAAAGAAGGTAGATGCATTTTCTAATTTCTTTCCCAAATGATTTTAATTTAAGAATTAATTTTTTTTGATCTATAATTCTTTTAACTCACAAGTAATTTTGCCAAAGGTATTTTTTAATGGATCAAAAGGACTCCTAGTTAGTGAATTGGCATATAATGAAATATTGGCCTTATGCTTTATATAAATTTATAGAAGTTTTTCCTTACTTTTTTTTCAGTGTATCCAAGGATATCACTGAAAATAACAATCAGAACAGGCAAGAATATAACATACCCAAAAAAGTAAAGGTCAAACTATGCGGGTAAAAATGTAGTTTCCTGGAAGTTTACAGTTCTATGTCATTTTATACAATGCTTTATTGCTAATAAGAACAGAGAAAACTGGATCCCTAGGGTATTCTTTAATGAGATACCATAAAGATTAAAAACACTGTGCAAGAATAGCACACCCAAAAATAAAGGAACTAGCAATTAAATCTAAAGCATCAAATGTTTGTACACAAATCAGAAAAAAAAAAAAAAAGTATGAGTAATAAAAAAAAAAATCTATTAGGGAGTCTAGCACAAGGGATCATAACACTGGAGAAATGAGTTATCATAATTAGAATAGAACTTTCAATGTAGAATGTTACTCAGGAAAAAAAAAAGAACACGTGTGAGGCAGATACAAGAGGAAATCTAGAAATCAGTGGAGGATTATAACTATGATGGAAGGGGAAATCGATTAAGGCAGCAAAAGAAATGTTATCTTTAGACCATATGACCAATCACAACAGAAAAAAATGAAACATTCAGGGAAACAGATCCCAAGTATGTGATTCTCACAAACAAGAAGAAATTGGTTGCTATGATGGAAATTAACCTTGAGATGAAAGTTCAAGAAAGTTCAAGAGAAGAAGAAAACTGGGCACAGTCTAAAGTATAGCTTATATTTTTGGATAACATTATAACAAAAAGATAGGTAAGATCCCACAGACTAAAATTTTATACAGGAAGTCAGCTCAAGTGAGATCCCCAAAACTTAAATTTTTAAGACACAAAGAGGAATAATTCTGATAAGAAAAAAAGAGCTTTGTAAAAAGACCTATGAAAAAGAACAGGAACTCAGCAACTTAAGATATTTTTTTAAACATGTACAAAAGACAATAACACAAGACAAATATAAAAGAATGCCACAGTTATAAATGGAAAGTCAGAATGAGATTAAAGTAGATGAAAAAACACACATCAAAAATGCTTTTTTTTTTTTAAGCCATACTGAGGGGAAAATTGGGATCAAAGAAACAAAACTGGATATCAGTGTTAAGAGGATGATAAAAAAATAAGACTACAAAGAGAAGACAAAGATGCTCAATTCTTAATTGTACTCTTTTTTTCTTGCCAAGAAATACGAACTTTGGTCAGGAAAGGACATAATAAGAATAGCTACTAAGAGTTGGTACTCAAGATAAGCTTTTAGTCACCTTCAAACTCTAGTCAATACATCCACAGGAACTAAACCTAAAGTACCAATAACAATCAAAGATGTGGCTAGTAAATCACTGTTAGTGATCTGTGAATCGAAGAGATGACAAAAGAGCAAAACTGCCAATTTTTTAAAAAGAAAAGAGTCTGTAGACTACAGGCCAGTGAGCCTGACTTTAAATCCTGGCTAAATCCTCTAATATATTAATTGGATGCTTACAATTAAAAGAGGAAGGAAAGACCGTGCATGGGTAGTTTTCAAAAATATGAATAAGGAAGAACAGAGAACACAAAACAATGAAAGAATGAATAAATCAATCAACAGCATTAAATGGGGATACAAATACAAAAGCAAGACAGTTCCTACCCTCAAGAAGCCTAATTCTGGTAAATGAAAAAAACATATATAAGGTAGTGGACATATAAAGATGATTTGGTATGGAAAATAACAGGGATAACAGTGAATGAAATCATAGGGCAGTCAAATGACATGTCCTTTTATTGAAACAACAGTATTGAATAGTATTGAAACATTTGATTACTATTCCCAGAGCAAGAGATGGGAAGGAGGGGAGAGAGACACATTTTTCTCAGGGCAAGATGGCCAAGGTACAGGTTGGATGGAATACAGAGCAAGTTTTAAGGTCTAAAAGTAGCTAGATAGGATACAGTGGGCCATGTGCATTGGTTCTGGCTGACTCACCAATCAGAACAGCATGGCCCCAGGATGGTGGTTCCAAAGCAGTGTGGATTAAGTCACCCAGGGCATGGTCTCAGGAGATCCAGTGGTCCAGAGGGAGCAGCAGCAGGACAGATGGCAAGGAGATGGCCAGGGTAGACGGTCAGATGGGATGTGAAGCATGGTCTAGAGTCTGGGGCCACTAGATAATATGGGCCATGTATGTTGCCGATGACTGACTCACCAATCAGGACAGCACTGTCCCAGGGCCGTGGTTCCAAAGCTGAGTGGATTAAGTCACTAAAATAGATAATTTCAACCATATGAAATTAAAAAGCTTTTGCAGGAACAAAATCAATGCAAGTATGATAAGAAATCAAACTTTTGATTGGGAAAAAGTCTTTGCATCAAATCTGATAAGATTTAGATATTCAAGATTTATATGGAATTTATACAATATAAGAACAACAGTCATTTTCCCAAAGAAACAAGTTCAAAGGATTTGAACAGTTTTTTTAAGAACTACAAATTTCTAACAACTATATGAAAAACTGTTCCAAGATTACAAAATTCTGGTCTTCCATCCTAAAGAAGGTCAAAAACCTTTTTTCCTTCTAAAAAATTTATACACAAAAATATTCGTAGCAGCAATTTTGTGATAGCAAAAAAACTGGGGTGAAAAATTAAAATGCCATAAGTTAGGGAATTATTTGTTGTATGTGAATATAAATGTAAAATTAGTTTACCACAGGAAACAACAAATATAAAGAATTAAGAAAAGCATGTGATCATTTTATATAAAGTAATGAAAAATGAGATTAAGAGGAAAAAACAACAGGAAAAGTCATCATGTACACAATGGCAAGAGTATAATGGAAAAGACAAACAAAAACCAAATACCAGTCCTAGAAAAGAAAATTCACTTCATGTCCTTTGTTGCAGAGACGGGAGACTTGCAGGTAGAATGATATTATATACTCTCAAATACAGAAAATATCTGCTTTGTTTGCTTTTTTCTTTTTTAAATTTTGTTTACAACAATGGCTCAATAAATATGAAAAGGAAGCAGGGAGATGACTTTGTCAAGAAGAGGGATCTGTGTCTGACCCTTTATATTTTGAACACTGATTATGTAAAAAGATATGTATGCATACTTAAATTTTCAAATAGCACAAAACTGAGATAGATAAGTAATATAATAAGAAACATTATCAAGATTCAAATCACTCTTGAGAGGCTAGCACAACTAGGCCAAATTTAATGACATGAAATATAAGAGGGATAGTCGTAAAAAATCTTTTTCTTAGGTTCCAAGAGTCAACTTTACACATAATGATAATATTAAGTTAGCTGCTTATATGCAGTTCAAAGCATAATTTTTTTAGAAAAGATACTAAATAAACTTCAGAACACCCAGAAGAGGGCAACCAGGATAGTAAAAGGACTTTGAGATCAGGTTCATGAGTACCAGCTGAAGATTAGCTTGATAAATAGAAATGAGAAACAAGAATATTTATCCTTAAATCTCTAAATATTTATCCTTAGAATTGTTCTATTTAGTTTCAATTAAACAATCAACAAGAGTTTAATATGCAACTACTATATACTAGATGCTAGACTATGTGCTTGAGAAACGACTGAACAATAGCCAAAAATGAAGTAGAATAATAAAAATGAAAATTGTGGTAAACCTGATTGACAATAACATCAAACCTAGACAGAAGTATATTTAGGAAGTAATTTTAAAGGTATGTCCAATACTATCTGATTCTTAATTTATATTTTAACCTGGATCAATAGGAATAGGGTAATTTATACAAGCATTATACAATTTATACAACATTCTGGTTGTAAATATGTAAAATGTTCCAAAAGTCTCAGTTCTAAGCTATTAAGATTTTAAAAATTGAATGCTATGGAATTATGAGCAAGTCTGAACACAAAGATGAGATGAAAGAAGTGAAAGGGCTCCTGAGTGTACTATAGATAACTTTAGACTTTTTTCAATGTGCTAATTAGTTTTGCTGAACTTTTTTCCTCTTTTATTCTTTATTATAGTATGCATTTCTAAGAGGAGGTCAAATAGAGGGCAAAAGTAGTTATAACATAAAATTTTTTAAACCATGGAAAATAATTTTAAAAGATAGAAATAATGAATCATACCTTCCAAACCTCAAACAACCTCATATGCTGTATGTCATCCTTGATTCCTCACTCTCACACCCCCACATCCAAACTGTTATCAAATCCTCTTGATTTCACCTTTGCAACAACTTTGAAATATTCCCTTCTCCTCTAACACTGCCACCATTCAAATGCAGGCCTTCATTTCACTTGGTCTATTTTCAATACCCTCCTGGTGGGTCAGTCTACCTTAAAGACTTTCCCCACTCTAATCCTCCATTTAGCCCCCAAAGTCAATTTCTTAAAGCAAATGTTTGACTGACCACACACTTCCTTACAAAATAAAATAAAATAGGGGCAGCTAGGTGGCGCAGTGGATAGAGCACCAGCCCTGAAGTCAGGAGGACCTGGGTTCAAATCTGGTCTCAGACACTTAACATTCCCTAGCTGTGTGACCCTAGGCAAGTCACTTAACCCCAATTGCCTCGCCTCAGCAAAAAAGCAAAAAAAAAAAAAATATATATATATATATATATATATAAATAAATAAAATCAGTGGCTCCCCATCACTACCAGGATGAAAGCTTTATATTTACCTTATTCTTCCTATTATATACTCATTCACACTGGCCTCTGCTGTTCCACAAACAAGACATTCCATCTTTAATATCTGGGCATTTTCTCTGGCTGTCCCCCATGACAAAAATGCTTTCCTCATCTTTACTTAGTAACTTCTCCATTTTCAAGTTCCTACCAAAATCCTATCTTCTTCAGGAAGCCTTTCTCAAGTCCTCTCAATTACAATGTCTTCTCCTTTTTAATTAGGTCCCATTTTTCATGTATGTGGCTTGTTCGTATTTGTTTCCTTCATGTCTACCCCATTATATTATAAACTCCTGGAGGAAAGGGGATTGTCATTTATCTCTGTTGTATCCCTAGAGCTTCACACACTTGAAGAAAATAAGCACTTAATCAAGATCAGCATGGTACAGTGGATGGAGCCTTGGGCTTGGAGCCAGAGAAAATAAGCACTTAAAAAAATGTTTATTTGACTGATTTGATTATAAAGCAGAAATCTTCATCAATCATTTGATATTGATTTTTTAAAAAAAAATAGAAGTAGATCAAAGGAACAAATTGAAGGAAGAATCAAAAATAATGAAACTCAAAAACTCATGTCTGATAAACCTGAAACCATAAATTAATTAAGAATGGACTCCCTATTTGAGTAAGAATTTCTGGGAAAAAGAGGACAAAAGAGACAATGTAAATCACAACATAGTATTTTCGCCATTTTGTTGTTTGCTTGCTTTTTTTTCCCTCTTTTCACTTTTTGATCTGATTTTTTTTTTCAGCATGATAAATATGAAAACCTATATTGGATTACAAGATTTTGTAATAATAAATGCTGAAAACTATCTTTCTATATATTTTACAAATAAAAGGCTATTATCAAAAATTTTAAAAATTTCTGGGAAAATTGAAAACAGTTTGGCACAAACTGTGTTTAGAACTCTTACAATATTTTACAAAACTGCATGTAACTGATATTAAAGGTCAAAAAAATGAAAAGCAGATCATATTTTTCAGTTTCACAACTATAGAGAAATGTTTTCTTAACCAAGCAATTACAAGACAAAATAGATAAAAGAAATGTGCTACAACATTTTCATGCTCTCTATCGATGTTTATTTGCATTGGGTTTCCTTTATCAGATCTTTTTTGTTCATGTTTGATCATGTTTGTCACGACTGTTTTTTTTTTAATTAATACTTTTTATTTGCAAAACATATGTATGGGTAATTCCTAAACATTAACCCTTACAAAGCTTTCTGTTACAAATTCTTCCCCCCTACTCCACCCCTCCCCTAGATAGCAGGATATCCACTACATGATAATTATGTTAGAATTCTTAAATCGAATATATGTATAGTTATTGCCACACATCATTTTTTTGTGCAGGAGAAATTAGATACGATTGTTCTTGCACAGCAAGGTAAGTATGGAAATATATATATACATATATTCAACTTGTCAAGTATTTTAATATAATTAACATGTAGTGGACTTCCTGCCATCTAGGGGAGGGGAGGAGACTAGGGAGGAAAAATTTGTAACAGAAAGCTTTGTAAGGGTCAATGTTGAAGAACTACCCATGCATATGTTGTACAAATAAAAAGCTTTAATTAAAAAAAAAAAAAGAAAGAAATGTGCTATAAGAAATGACAAATACTGTCAAGTATTTTAACATAATTAACATGTAGTAGATATTCTGCCATCTAGAGGAGGGGTGGGGAGTAGGGAGGAAAAATTTGTAACACAAAGCTTTTTAAGGGTTAATGTTGAAGAATTACCCATACATATGTTTTGCCAATAAAAAAAAATTTTTTTTTAATTTAAAAAAAAAAATGGCAAATACGTTTACTACAGAAAAGCATGGAAAAACTTAAATGATGTAGAGTGAAGTAAACTGAGTCAAGTAAACAACATACATATATAACTAGAACACTGTAAATAGAAAGAACTGAAAAACAGTGGGAAAATGAATGTTGAAAAATTACAAAGCACAAACACAGACCCAAAGAAGAGAGATAAGGAAAAGACACTTCTCTCCCCAACTCTTCTGCTTTTTTTCTAAGCATTTCCAATGGATAGCCACCATACCTGGAAATATTCTCCCTCCTCACTTCCACCTCTTGGTTTCCTGCATTCCTTCAAGTCCCTGCAAAAAAAATTCAACCTTCTACAGAAGTCTTTTCTAATCCTCCTTAATTCTAATGCCTTCTCTGTTCATTATCTCCAATTTATATTGCATATAGCTCATTTTTATATACATTTGTTTGTCTGTTAGACTATGAGATGCTCGAGAACAGGAACTATCTTTTGCTTTTTTTTATCCCCAGAACTTGGCACAGTGCCTGGCACACACAAGAACCTTTATAAATATTTAATTGAGGTCCATGGATGTGGAACATTACATATATTTTCAGATATTTTCAATGTGATCAATTTGTTAACTTTTTTTTCTTTTCCTTTTTCATCTTTTTCCTTAAAAAATATTTTTTGTCATAAGGGGTAACTTTAGGATGGCAGGAGAAAATACAGAATAATTTCAGTAATACAAAAAAAATATCAATAAGCTTTTTTTTTTTTTTTTTTAAAGAAAATAATCTTTTCAGAGCTGCTAAGTAGCTCAGTGAACAGATCAAAGGCTTAGAGGACCTGGGTCAAATCTGGCTTCACATACTTGATACTCACCAGCTCTGTAACCCTAAGCAAGCCATTAATTCCATTGCCTTTCAAAAAAACAAAACTTAAAACAAAACAAAAACCTCTTTCCAATTCAGATAAGATTTAGATTTGCCTCCTGGCAAAATATTACCCTCGAAAGACAGGGTAATAGTTCATCATACAAGACAAAAAAACAGGAAAAAAAAATCACTAAATTAACTGTCCTGTACAAAAGATAAAAAAACTTGGAATACCAATTTCCTGGTAGACCAGTAAATTGTCATTTTGGTTTACAAATCAGTCTCTATATGAAAATGATTTGTCTGAATCATTTTTCAGAACCACTGAAATCCCAAATATAAATTCATGATCACATGCCAGAAGAAAAGTTATTATTTTTGATCATCCTAAACCAAAAGTAAAATTAAATGAATAGTTAATATCAGCATACATCACCATCCACTTAAATTGCTGAAATAAAAGCAGTGAATAGATTTGGATTGGATATAAGTTTCAGTTAAGTTTCAAAAGACAATCATATAGTTTCAAAGAAACAAACATATTCATTAGGTTCCTACTTATCAAGCATTCCCAACCACCAGATAATGCTATGGATTACATAAATAATCCCCATGCCCATTTCATCCCCCACAAAACACCAGTAAGTATATAAAAACCCTTCATCACAGGAAACAGCAGAAACCCATCTTATAAACAAATTCCTTTATTGTGAACTTAAAAAAAAAACCAACTACATAACCAGGTTATATAGAGGAAAATAAGATGAAGAAAGTGAATGAAAGTTGATTTAGGTTGATCAACTTAGGACCATATTTATCAGTGAATAGGAGATGGATTAAGAAACAAGCTAGCTTAAGGAGGAATTCTGATCCTTAGACTCAACTATCTAATTAGAAAACTGGCTTACTTTGAGAGGTAATATTACTAGAAGCAGCTGTAAATGATAACAGCAAGGAAGTGAGTCAGAAAGTTGCATGAGCAAACACATGAAGATTGAAATTCATGACACATACATGTTCAAAACCAGAGCTCTACTACGTGAAAGTGTAGCAACAAATTTTAAGATAAAGAGCAAACTGAAACTGAACTGTCATCTTTTAGTGAAACAACTTCTAGGTGATCAATCTACACAATAAAATCCATTACCACTAAAAGAATTTATAGAAAACACTTTGTAAGCCTGAATGTTATTTGAATTCAACTACTATAATATTTATTATTATTATAGGCAACATTTATATTGGTAAAATTCCAATGACCTTTTCACCTTTCTAACTCCATTCTTCTTTACATTAATCCTACATAATCAACTTGTTTTTTTCAAAATCCCTGAAACCAAAAATTATTCCTTCTTCCAACCAAAAAGGCATACAAACAATATACTCAAGTAGCTGGCAACATTTTCTAGGTGCTTCCAATAATCAATCTTGGCATGATCAGTTGCCTGAATTTTATATATATCAGGTTATAAATATGCTATTAAAAAAAAAAAACCCTACTTTAAAAAATATCGTCCAGATTCCTAGTCTCAAAAGGCCTAATTCATATGACTTAAAGACAAGTGCAGAAAATGTTCACACGATTCAAAGTTTCCCTTAGATTCTACCCATTATTTCTTTGGTATTTGAGTAACTAAGTCAAATAATGAGCCATCAAAATTTGAACCCATAAATTAATGGCTACTTTTTTTGACCACAAAGGATAAGATTTTCTCCAGAATTATGGAGAAATGGCCAAGAAATCCAAAGAGTTTCTCCAACTTACATCACTGAACTCCAGAGGTAAATTCTCTGTGGGCTGAAGTTCAGCAGCACTCAAGTACATATCCATGGGGACAGCTTCTAGTTCATCTGGCACAGAGAGTATCTGTTCAGGCTTATACATCTGAGGTGGCAGCTGAAAATGCAGTGGACAACAGGGATCCTCGGAGAGGCTGACAGGAACTGGTTTGTTGCAGGGTACCTCCTCAGAGCCCTGGCACCACTTGAAGAGAACCTGATTGGTATCCTGACAGATATCTGTGAAAAAACAACAGAAGGAAAGAAAGTAGAAAGCAATATTCAAGAAACAGAAACATGTCCCTTAAAAAGTTGAAAATTGTCCAGGCATAGTAAACGTAAAAACAGTAGTAACAACTACTCTTATATCTGACAAAAGACATCAAATGACATGAGAAGTGACTTTCAAATTAAGTAATAAAATTTTCCTAGAACTTAATTTTCAACTTCTATCTTAGGATTCTATCTTGTCAAATGGAAGGTTTCTGCTCTCAGAGTTACTAAATGATAATTTGGGTCATAAATTAATTCATAAAAGACAAACAAAAGAGTAATCAATATTCAATTTCAAATAATAAAATTTTAAGTAAAGACAAATTAATATTTCTAAAAATTTATTCTTATTCAAAGCTACATGCAAATTTGTTTCTAGGCATTATTGTAAATGGGAACAATTCCAAAGGAATATTATTCCACATTACTATTTCTCTCTGTAGGCTAAGAGTCTATCTAAAATGGCAATGACAGCAATTCTAATATTTACACAGTGCTTTTGGTAACAAAGCTTTCTCACCATTTTGTACTCCTCCACTGAACTCAAAAATGTTCACTTAAAATTTGTCTAATAACAAGCAGCCATTCTTATTAATAGCTAGTAATAGTAATAACCATAGTAGTATTAGCTAACTATATATGGTATAGATTAGTAGCTAACTATGCAGCACTTTTAATATTTGAAATGAGCTTCACTTATCATATTTCTTTTTTTTCATTTATCTTATTTCAAACAAAAAAGTTAAGGAGAAAGTTTTTTTGTTTTTTTTAAATTACATTCCATTATTGTTCTGTAAGAATCGATCAGCAGGATGATTAAGGAAGGTGTGAGAAGACTTAAGTGAACTGATGCTAAGAGAAGTGAGTAGAACCAAGATAACATTGTATAAAGCAAAAAGATTATTTGATGATCAAATGTGATAGACTTGGTTCTTTTCAAAAATGAAGTGATTCAGGCCAATTCCAATAGATTTATGATGGAGAATACCATCTGAGCCAGAAAAAGGACTATAAGGACTGAATGTAGATCACAACATAATATTTTCACCTTTTTTGTTGTTTGCTTGGTTCTTTTTATCCTTTCTCATTTTTTTTCCCTTTATAATCCGATTTTTCTTGTGCATGACAAATGTGGAAATATGTATAGAAGACTTGCACATGTTTAAGCTATATTGGATTACTTGCTATCTAGGGAAAGGAAATGATGGGAAAGGAGGGAGAAAAATTCACTACACAACATTTTGGCACGAATGAAGGTTGAAAACTGTATTTGCAATAATTTTTAAAATAAAAAACTATTGGAGCAGCTAGGTAGCGCAGTAGATAGAGCACCAGCCCTGAAATCAGAAGGATCTGAGTTCAAATCTGGCCTCAGACACAACACTTCCTAGCTGTGTGACCCTGGGCAAGTCACAACCCCAACTGCCTCAGCAATAAATAAACAAATGAATGAATGAATGAACAAAAAAATAAATGAATAAAAACGATTAAATTTTTTTTAATTAAAAATCACATTGCATATTCATCTAATCTTTGATCAACAAACATAAACATAAATAGGAGAGCCTTGCTTATGCTCTGAGTACTAGCAGGTTACAGGTAGTTTTTCCCTTCTTTTGTCTCCATGAAGAACAGAGCCACCATAGGACTACTCTTTTGTAGTTCTAACTCAAAAATCTATTAATAATATGTTCTTCACTTCTGGTTCAACCAAAAGAGTTAGATGTCTCTCTTTTTCTAAAATGATGCCTAAAAAACTGCTGGGAAAATTGGAAACTAGTGTGGAAGAAATTAGGGCTTGACCCAAACATAACACCACATACCAAGATAAGATCTAAATGGGTTCATGATCTAGATATAAAGAGGGACTTTGTAAGCATGTTAGAGGAACGTAATATAGTTTATCTCTCAGACCTGTGGAGGTGGAACAAATTTATGTCCAAAGAAGACTTGGAACTCCTAATTGAACACCAGATGGATAATTTTGACTATATTAAGTTAAAAAGTTTCTGTACAAACAAAACAAATGCAGACAAGATTAGGAGGGAAGCATCTAATTGGGAAATCATCTTTACATTTAATGGTTCTGATAAAGGCCTCATTTCTAAAATATATAGAGAATTGTCTCATATATATAAGAATTCAAGCCACTCTTCAATAGATAAGTGGTCAAGGGATATGAACAGACAATTTTCAGATGATGAAATTAAAACCATCTCTAGTCATATGAAAAGTTGCTCCAAATCACTATTGATCAGAGAAATGCAAATTAAGACAACTCTGAGATACCACTACACACCTGTCAGATTGGCTAAAATGACAGGAAAAGATAACGATGAATGTTGGAGGGGATGTGGGAGGGCTGGGACACTAATACATTGTTGGTGGAACTGTGAACGAATCCAACCATTCTGGAGAGCAATTTGGAGCTATGCTCAAAAAGTTGTCAAACTGTGCATACCCTTTGACCCAGCAGTGTTTCTACTGGGCCTATATCCCAAAGAGATCTTAGAGGAGGGAAAGGGACCCACATGTGCAAGAATGTTTGTGGCAGCCCTTTTTGTAGTGGCTAGAAACTGGAAACTTAATGGATGCCCATCAATTGGAGAGTGGCTGAATAAATTATGGTATATGAATGTTATGGAATATTATTGTTTTGTAAGAAACGACCAGCAGGACGATTTCAGAGAGGCCTGGAGAGACTTGCATGAACTGATGCTGAGTGAAACGAGCAGAACCAGGAGATCATCATGCACAGCAACAACAGTATTACATGATGATCAATTCTGATGGACATGGCTCTCTGCAATAAAGAATTGTCTCAAACCAGTTCCAGTTATTCACTGAAGAAAACCATACACACCCAGAAAGAGGGACATGAAATATGGACCACAACGTAACATTTTCATGATCTCTATTGACATTTGCTTGCATTGTGTTGCCTTTCTCTGATTCTTTTTTTTTCTTGTAGATAGGATTTTTCTTGCATAACGTCTCAAGCATTTCAACATTATTAACATGTAGTGGACTTCCTGCCATCTGGGGGAGGGGAGGGGACTGGGGGTAAAATTTGTATTGGAAAGCTTTGTAAAGATCAAGGTTGGGGAACTACCCATACATATGTTATACAAATAAAAAGCTTAATTAAAAAAAAAAAAAAAAGATGCCTAACACTAAAATTTGCTGTATTTCACAGATAAGAGATTTTAAGTAATATCAGTCTATGTTCCCAAATTCGTAAGATTTATAGCCAAAATCTAGAATAGCAAGTTTATAATTTCAAGAAATGGTTCTCTACCATTGCCTTCCAACGCAATCAGTTGAGAAGTCATTTTCCCCAATAAAAAGATTCTGAAATCTTAGGGTCTACTGATAATCATTCTATCTTCCTACATCAAGAAGTTAAAAATAGTGTAAAGACTCATCAATTCTACATGAAGGCAAGAAATATTCACTAAACGTACCTACTGAAACACAATGCTCAAGAATAAAAGTACTAGTCTTTAAAAATTTAAGTTCTAAAATGTGATACTAAATGTAGAATGTGTTTAAAAGAATGATCATGAGATTACAGATCTAGAAGTAGAAGGAACTTGAGAAGCTCACTAATTCCTATAGATGTTCAGAGAAAATTGAGAACAGCAACAGATAACAGGTTCACTTACTTTACTCTTAAACCTAGATCCTGGTTCTAGGGTTGGTGCTCATTTCATAGCACTACAATATTTAGAGCCAGAAGACACAAAAATAGTGTGAAAATTTTTTTCCATGTTTCTGTGATTTAAGATCATAAGCACACAAATAGTGTGAATGAATAATTCTTCAGATGATTATTCAATCCAAGATAACACGAAAATCCCAAGAGCAGTATTCCTCTCATACCTGCCTGCCATTCACACAAGTAACTTATTAATGGTACAGCTAATTTCTTAACACAGACATGGATAAAAGGCAATTTTTTTCCCTTCATCTCAGCTTACCTCCTTTCTTATAACTCTCCCCTTGGGGGAATTATGGTTGAAGAGGAAAAAGATGCTATATCCAAAAGACCAGGACAAGATTCAGAAGCAATAACTTACACATATTTACAACTAGGACATTACTATTAGTTCATCACCATTGTGAGAAAACTCTTATCTATTACATTATATTTAAACTAACTTTAGAAAGAATAAGGCAAAGACCATTTAAGAATCAGCTTCTTTGAGACTGAGGAAACATAAAATCTGCTAGGCAAATAATTGGAAATAGTTGGGGCATAAGCAAATTGTACTACATGAATGTAATGGAACCATAAGAAATAAAGACCATGAAGAAGTCAAAGAAGGAAAGATGTACATGAACTGAGGCAATATGTAACATCAAGAAAAAATATTTGTAAATATATCAATATGTGTATGTACATTTGTAGGTGTAAAATGACTCCAGCAATGTTAGTTGAAAGAAGGGGAAAAAAAAAAGAGAGAGAATTCTGTGAAATTATAAGCCAAGCTTGGCCCCAGGGAAAATTTGAGAAAATGCACCTCATCATATTTTTTATAATGGTCCATGACCTGTAAGTGTGGAATATGCATACACGATAATGCAGAATGATGTTAAATGGTTTTGATGAAACTCCTTTCATCTTTATTATTTGTTATGAGGGATAGCTTGCTAGAGCTAAAGAGGAGAATGAGGTGATGTTTAAAAAAAAAGTTATGAACAAAAAATAATTTTTTAAACTTGCTAAGACTATGCATTATAAAAGGATATTTTATTTCTCTTTAACTAAGATCAGCCCTCTCATTTTCCCACCCCAATCATCCTACCCATTCTCCCCCAAACTGAGAACACAAGGAAAACAAAATCCATCACAGACTTCACTCAACTCAAAATAAATGTCCATACTAATCAAAGCCCAAAAAATATTCATCTCATTCTATATTCTATATTCTGAGTCCTTTACTGACCAAATAAGAAGGTGGGGAACATGTTTCCTCATTAGTCCTCTGGAATCCTGGTTGGTTATTACTAATAAAAGTTCAGCACAGTAGTATTTTATCATACTGATTATTCCCCAATTTATAAGACAATTCCTCAAATTCACTATCTCTGTCATCTCAAAAAGTTCTAATTTTTGTACATCCTTACTTTTTTTTTTTTGCTTAGAACTAATCCCACCCTTTAAAGTTTTCTAATTTCTCGTGTCCCTCCTTTCCTTTTTACTTGTTGATTGAAATGGATTTTTTTTTAAGATCATAAGGACTTAATAGAATTATTCCCAATCCTTGTCTAATTGAACTCCCTCTTTAAATTGTGAAAATGATAATGTTCAAAGGGAACAAGTATCACTAGGGAACAAATATCACCCCTTCCTATCTGAACGCAAGCAATTTATCTGTATATAGTCCGTTATTGCTGTTCACATATTTAAGTTTTTATACTTCTCTTTACTCCATTGTTAAAACTTCAAAGTTAATATCAGGAATATTTAAAAGTCCTATATTTTGTTTGTGAGGTTTTAGTGAGGAAATCAAAGGTTTAAGTAACGCCCAGAGTCACACAGCTAATAAGTGTTTGAAGTTGGATTTGAACTTAGGTTTTTCTGATTACAGGGATATCCACTGTGCCACCTATGCCCCAGAAATCCTACAATTCAATAAAGGCCTATGCCTCCTCTATAATATTATACTCAATTTTGATGGTTAAGTTATTCTTGAATGTAAGCACATATACTTTGCTTTCTGGAATATCATGTATTCAAACTTCTCCACTCCTTTATAGAAGTGACTGCTAAATCACATGTGATTTTGACTAGAGGTCATTGATACTTAAAATTCTTTATGACTGTTTGCAGTATTCTTTCTCTGACCTGGAAGTTCTGGATTTTGGCAATGTTGTTACTGGGGGTTTGAAGTTTCTTTCAAGATGTGACTAGTGAAGTTCTTCTATTTCCACTTTGCTCCCTAGTTCTAAAAGATCTGGAAAATTTTTTTTTTCAGATTTCTCAAAATATGAAGATCTAGGTTATAGTTTCGGCCACAGTTTGCAAATAGTCCAACAATTTCTTACAATTTTTTCTCCTGTTGTTATCCAGCTCAACTATTTTCCCTACAATACTTTTACATTTTTTCCCATTTTTTCCCCAGCTTTTTGACTTTGTCTTAATATTCCTTGTTTTTTTATAAATTTTAATTTTTAGGAAATTTGTTGTTTGGGCGTGTTAATTTCCATTTCAATTCCCTCACAGCTCTCATTTCTTTTCTAATTTTTTCTTCTAAGGCTCTCATTCTACTGATCTTACTGTTAAAAGGTAGGCTCTGCCATATTTGTGGAGGGAAGATCTGAGCTGATCCTGTTGCTACTTTCCTGGAATGTTGCATTATTCCAGGACTTCTGGGACATGGCCGGCAATTTACAAGCTTTCAATGATTTCAAAGGGATCTGAGGTCTGACTCTTGCCCTGCTAATCTGAGCTCAAGTTCCTGACCTCAATTTGGTTTTGAGCAAGAGAATCTGCTAGAATCTGTTCCCATGAGCCAGCTGAAAAGCTCTGCTGGTTTAAAGTATCCTTTGAAATGGATTTCTTGTTTTGTTTACTGCTCCGCAAACTGAGCTAGAACCTGGAAGTGCTACCACGCTTTTGCACCCAAGGTTTAAGATATACCCCTGCTGTTGGCTTAACTTTCCTCCTTTCCTGGTACCCTGCCCAGGGTCCCCCTAAGTGGTGTGTAAATCTCCTATGGGCACTAGATTTTCCATGTGCTTCATGCTCCTGTCCCAAATCTGTCCCCCATCTGCAGACCTGTCTGCCTTACCACACGAACCTGGATCAAAGAACTCACTGTGATTTTTTTCTGGATTTCTCCATTAAGATTCAGTGTGGTGCATTTTACAGATGTTTGTAACATCTGTTGTTGTGGACAGGAGCCCAGATGCCTTCCTTCTTTTCTATGCCATCACCTTGGCTCTATCTGCCTCCTCCCAATCTCCCAAGACCCTGCTTAACAAAAAGACTATGTGAGGCATATGGACTCAATAGTCAGAAAATAATAGATTACCAAGGGAAAACTAAAAACCCTAGTCAGAAATATTCAATCAGGTATCTATATCCTAAGTTTGGAAAGGAACATACCAGATTTGGTTCCACATTTTTCAATTATCTGATAGTGGAGGAAAGTAAACAAAAAGTAAAATTTCACTTGGAAAAGTCTGACTACAAAGAATCACCCTGAGAGCACTGAGGAGTTCCTCAACACATTTTATGAAGCTGTAGGCACACAAAAAAAAAAAAAAAAAAAAAAAAAAACTAGAAGAAAAATTTGTGCCAAGACAACATTTTAAATAAAACCAACTTTCAAAGACTTTAAGAATGTCTATCAACCATTTTTCTCAAGACCTATTCTGAAAGATATTAATATTTCTATAACAGAAGTAATGGATTCAAGGTAGAAGAGATACTTTTTTGAACATGAGTTCTATGTTGATTTGTTTTGCCTATTTGTAACAAGAGTTTGGTTTTGTTTTCTTTTTCCTTTCAATTTGGAGATTAGGAAGTGGGAAGGAGAGAAAATAAATGCTTGGTAATTTTATTTTTAAATCACGGTTTAAAAGCTACAGGCAGAGGTAAAAGATGGTAGGTACACACCCAAGCTGGCAATGAAATCCTGGGAAAACAAAAAGTGAAACCAAATTGATCTAACTGGTTGATAAAAAGCAAAACTGTCATTCAATCAATGCAATGCTATATTATTCTTGGTTGATTTTAAGTTTAACTCTAAAGGGTACTTTTTCCTCAAACTGATAAAATACATGTCATGTTTCATTATTTATACTACTTTTTTAAAATAAAAATTCTTTCTATAGAACAAACCAAATCAACTACCTAGAGTATGTACTTAATCTCACCTCATTAATTCCCCCCATCTCAGGGCATTTGATCAAATTGATCAAGACGGCTAAGATACAAAGACTATGTTCAAAATGCAAACTATAATCTTAGACTTAGCAATTAGATTTGCAAGCATAGTATAAAAAAACTACATAATTCATTCCTAGGCTAACCAATTTCATTTACAACATGTCATAATGTTAAAAGATTTTCTTTTGTGGCATGAAAAAAAATCCATCGCTACCTGTTATTTATTACACCATCCTGAGAATACCTACACCTTGTACAAGTACTGAGTAAGTTTCAACTTCTTTTACTTTCAACCTAGTGCTCTACCCCATCAGATGAGCAAAAGTTAACTCATAACCAAAGATAGTCACATATTTCTAGGGGATGAGAAATTAAGTACATAGGTTAAAATTAAGTACATAACTTCTTGTTAAAGATCAGGGTAGCTAAAAAAGGATAGTGACTATAAAAAGAAAATCACTCACCATCTCATTTCATTTTTTAAAGTAAGTCTTGATAGCTTTTACATTACCAAATAAGCAGTTTCTAGCAATTTGTCCTTTATTTATAAAAATGAAAACTGTAAAGCAAAAGTTTCCATAACCAAGTATTTCCAAGATGTATTCTTCCCCCGGCCAAAAAAATTTTAAATTTAGCTCATAATTCTGGGGGAAGAGTTAAAATGGAGGACCACTGAGAAAGTTTCACTAGCCCATTTTCCATATTCTTTGGGAAGCAAAAAGTGAAACTTCAAAAGGGGGGGAAAAATTCTATTTCCTCATTTTTGGAACAGGAAGTTCTCAACAAGATAAGTCTTACACACATAATAAGAAAAGACAAGTTTTCTACTCCATTCTACATAAAAACAAAGTGGCTTCTCTAAGTTAGATGTGCAGTTCAATGTCACCTTAGAGATTTTTAATCTCTCCACAATGATTTTATGCTGTAATTTCTTCATTTAATAACAGGTCTAACATTCCATTAAAAATGAATAACTATTTTATTAATACATGAACCATTTCTCACTAAATCAAGTGTTTCTTCCTAATGAACTCACCATTCACTATTATCATTCTGAAATGGCCAAAAAACCATAGAATGACATTTCTTTAGGCTCCTGTTTGAAACCAATGGTTCCAACAAACTGTTGGTCTTGATTCAAGGCCAATAGAAATCGGCAATCTTAAAATAAGAAAACTGGTAACCACTAAGGTTCACTCAAATCTGGCAAATCATAAGCTAAATAGACAAGGTAAAAACATACGATTCAGACAATGCCTGGTCATAGGGAGACATTGGTTGGAACAGCGAACATCATCAACAAAAGCCAAACACCTCTGACTGGAACGAGTAGTATGTGCCTGAGAAGAAGAAAGAATGAGTCATTCAAGAAAATAATGCAATGTCATAATAAAAGAACAAAATTACATAAAATGAAAGTCCTGAGATATGAATTAAATGAAATGTTCCTCCCAGACACTTAAAAATTCTGAATATAGTTAATAATTATGTTATTCCATTTATGCTTACTACTAGTAAAAATGCTTTCTTTTGAGGGAAAGAATTCAAGTTTTACCTCAATAAACAAATGAGGAACTAAATATAAAGAGTTGGGACTCCCTCTGGAATCAAAGAGGCAATAGTTGACGGCAAATAAATGACAATTGCCAAGGAAATAATGCAAACAAAAAAGAAAAGAGGGCTAAAGAAAACTTCTGGAGAAAAATCCACGTTAAGAAGACAAATACAGGGGCAGCTAGATGGCGCAGTGGATAGAGCACAAGCCTTGAAATCAGGAGAACCTGAGTTCAAATCTGATAACAGACATTTGACACCTCCTAACTGTGTGGCCCCGGGCAAGTCACCTAACCCCAATTGCTTCAGTAAAAAAAAAAAAAAAAAAAGACAGGCAACAGTTTGGAGAGGTTAAGTTACTAAAGTCCAAAATTGGTCCAAACTTCTATGGTTCTTAATATTCTTTAAAAATAAGATTAAGATGTTTGGCCCTAAGTACAAACATTAAATCATAAAATATTAGAATTAAAGTGGGGGGGGGGGGAGAGAAGATGTACTGAAAGGGACCTTCAAGATCTGGTACAAGATTAAGGAATTAGACCCAGATGAGTTAACTGCTCAAGTTCACACAAAAATCCAACATATCCTTATAATAAAACTATGGCATACTTTGCTCACTCAACTTCTTTCTTTCAATATGTATAACCTGAAGCTAATTTGGACTACTACGTATCTGATGAAGCCACAGAGACATAATCTGTATTGTTCTTACTAAAACATACCATGACATTAAAATCAGATTTAAATAAAACAAACCTAAAAAAAAAAGATATATAGAGATATATATCTCTTTCCTCTTTCTGGCTTTCCATCTCACTGGTTGTCCTTTAAGTCAGATTTCATCACCAAGATTAAAATGAAATACTTTGAATATTATCATTTTTCAAAACCAGAAAATGTTGTATATTAGGAAAAATGTGTAAATGAAAATAAGGCAATAAGATTGACCAATGGTAACTACATGTAAATATAACTTCTAAGTAAGCATTAAGTACCTGTTGAGCAGCCCCATCTGTAGCCAGCATTCTGCGCTCTTTTAGTTGTCGGTGTAGCAGGGCCTCCACACCATAGCGCTGGCGGTAACGCCGAAGACATTTCAGCTGCTTCAAGCTTTCACGCTCTTTCGTTAAAAGTCCCTCTGGACCTGTTAAAAGGCTACTACCTGGAAAGACAGTCAAAAGACATATACATTCCCCTTGATAATACCACTCTAATATAACTTTGAAGACATGATCCTAACTTGGCAGTAATAAACAAAGAAAATTCTCTGGCAAAGATGAACTAGAATATTTAAACAAAGTTATTCTCTCTATCACATAAGACCCAAAAAGCAACAAAATTGATCACAATCACATTTCTGGAAAGAGGGTCAACTTGTAGGGGCTGTCATATACTTGCCTAAAGATTCATGTTCTGCTTTACGGTTATGTAAATAATGACGTTTCTTCTCTTTCAATAGATGCTGAAGTCGTTTGAATTGGTCAATGTATAAAGACTGTAAACGAATCAGTTTCTCACGCATGATCAGGGCCACCTCTTCAGCTGTGTAAACGCCAGCATGTCTAGAACAAAAGAGTAATCAAGTAGAGAATGGGTAGAATGGCAAACCAGCAAGACCAAATAATTTTTTTTTTTTTTTTGAGAAGAGGAAAGGTAAAAATGCAGGACTAGAAGAATTTTTTATCTCTATATATGAATTATGTCATTTTAATGAGTCAGTCAATCATCCAACAAGCATTTATTAAATACAGAGTAAGCTGTAGGTCAGGTGCTGCAAGCCCTGGAACCACAAATAAGCAAAAAAGAATGACAGTCCCTTCCCTGAAAGGGAAAGTGGGGATCGTGATGGAGGAGGTCCAGTGAGAAATAAAAAGGGATCTACTAAGAGTAGAAAAGGTATTTCCAAGGCATAAATTCCAGGGCTAAAGGGATTCTGAGACCAAAGTATTCTAGAGCATGGTAGAAGGTCTCAAGCTCAGATACCTTTATGAAAGTCTTCTCTAATTTAAAAAAAAAAAAAAAAAAAGGAAGCAGTCATAGAGAAACTATGTAGAAAAGAGTTTCAGGAACAGGAATTCTGTACCACTACCTGCCTCATGTTTGTAAGTACTCTCACTTGGAATACAAGCAAAAAATCCTGAGACTTCATTCCATCAATACTGAAGCAATGGAGGAACAGTTAACAGACCCTATTGAGAATGGCCATGAAACTATCCTCAATAAGGAACCAGGAAAAGTTGCAGACTAGCCCCAGAAAGAAACCACAGACCCAAAGAAGATCCAATCAATATTAGTAAAAATGAGAAGGATGCAAATGACCTCAGTTGCAAAACAAGTAAAAACAACTTGATAAACTATTTCACCAACTTTGGTGAGGTATTTGCACAATAAAGATGAACTTTAATGTAAGAACATCTAGAGATTTGAAGTTTATCCTCTTCATCTGCTAATGATGATAGTGCTTTGGATCAGAAAAAATACAGCTTAGATAGGCAGGTAATTGAACACAAAAAGTTTATGGCCATGAAAAGAAAAAGATTCCATGAAGAGGATCTTTGTTGGAAGACAATTCAGAATCTCACAGAAGATAAAATCCAGAAATCTCTCAGAGACTTTAGAGACTGAATGCATCAAACTTATAATGGATCTAAAGATAAACAAAAGACAGTTTTAGCACTTTTAAAGGAGATCCCATGGCTGTAATTTCCACAGTAAATTAGAAGGTTACATCATCAATTAAGAAATAGCATATGGGAACAGAAATGGGCACCTGAAGTATGAGATTTCAAACACTCGTTGAAAGGAAAGTGATAATCAAACGAGGAAGAATGAAAGTATTTTTGTGCAACACTGAGGGTGAGGACAATATGAATTTATATTGGATTTAGTTGATAAGAGTTGTCTGACTTCTTCCAGATGTATGGAGTAGGAACCAAGAAGGTATATGGAGAGGAGAAACCAGGACTGAATAATGGCAGAGTATAATAAAATGGGGGTAAGGATGTAGAACAGTGTAGAGTTGAACAACTCAAGTAGAAAGTCATGATTAAAGGAAGGAAAATGAAGTCAAAGCAATCTTCAAGGACTGGGTGAACAAGGAACTGTGGGAGAACTTATGACCTTCAGTGAAGATGACATTCAGATTTCAAACTTATATACTGAGATGGATATACTTGTTTGTTTTTACATAAAGAATTCAATCTTGTGAGCAGAATGCCGTTAGAAAAACCTATAAAGTCCTCTATGGGTTCAAGCAAAGTGAAATGTTCTATGTACATAGTGATAGCATAGCTGTGTAATGATCACTTGTGAATAACTTTGCTATTCTCAGCAAAACAATGATCAAGATTACTCTGAAGGACTTATGATGAAAAATGCTATCCCTATCCAGAGAAAGAACAGATTGTATCGAATAGACACAGAAGCATACTTATTTTTTTACTTGTTTTTTGTGGTTTGCTTGGGGGGGAAGG